>JAJJWW010008907.1:0-70604 GCA_023531295.1 Papaver armeniacum
GACAAAATTATTCGGCCACACTCAAAATCTAGAAACTACACCACCTCATTGGGATATAAATGTCTAACTTGCCCAGTCAACCAACTCACACTCCTCTACCACCCACCAAATTCTTATGGACTTTACCATGTCACCAAAAATTCGGATTTTCTTATGGAAAGCCATCGATGAAGGATTTTCCAACCTTCTCACTCTTCATCACATCCATTTGACCAACTCGGACATATGTCCAGATGCAACAATGATCCAGAATTAGCAAGTCACCTTAATTTATTGTCAGCGAGCGACACCTCTTGGAACACCTTACTCACTCAACTATCAATTTCATCAAACTCCAGTCCCCCTCCTTTCACTATTACGCCTCGACGACCATTCTCAAATCCTACAACAACTTTGCATTGACTTACGCAATCTCCTATTTTTGTTTTCTATTATGGACCTTATGGCTAACTAGAATAACTTTGATATACCAACAAAAGCAAATAACTTCAGAAGAAATCCTAACATGGGCACGAAACTACAACAAGAATTTGATGGGCGCTACACACTCTTCACCACCAATCGTACCGGAGATGCAGCTATTTAACCATCCAACGAGAGACAAAAGAATAACAACAATATCGATAGGATGGTCTTTTTCCCACACCTGCTTGATTGGATTAAGATTAATACATATGGAGCAGCAGTCACAGGATTTGCGGGAAGCGAGGATTCATATGCGGAGATTAAATTAAGAAGTTTAATGGCTCTAGATCAACCACTAGGAATCACGACTTCTTAAGCTGCGGAAACTTTGGGCTCTTGCTGTTAGCTTCAGAATAACCAATAGAAAGACAATGGCCAAGTTTCTCTTTGAAACCGATTGGAAGGAGCAACACGATTCATCACTTCCTCTTTACCCCACCACCTTAGCATATATCGGGAATGATAGAGGGAAATAAAAATCAAATTTCGTCAAATCCCGCATGCGGTATTCAACACAACTACGGGGAAGGAAATCAGCGGCCCAGAGACGGGTTGCAGATAAATGCGGCCAGAGATGGAAGTCAAATAGGGGAATTTATCAACTAAAATATGGGACCGGGGCGATCCCATCTTTTATTAGTCAAATTCTATTTCATGATTCCGTGGGCACCACATACCCGCGAAAAATTGTAACTTAACTCCTTTTAATTATAGCATGCTTCAAAAAAAAAGACACTTCTCTTATTCTATCAACTCAATTATTAATTTTGAAAATATATATGCTACCTTATTTCTCTCTTTTGGGACATAACAACATTGGCAAGAGGCGAAACTTTAAAGAAACATTTTATATCTAAAACCCAAATTATGAATTATCCAATCTACGATACATTTAATCATTCCTTGTTCTTGCATCAACCACCATCTTTGAGTCTAATTCCAAGTATTTTCTGCAGATCCTTGCTCCTTTCCGATTAACCGCTTTGCATAATACCTCGACTTACTCACCCATTCTTGACTATATAGAAGCATTTTGATCCTCGGTGGGTCACTGAAAAATCAAGAAGTATTAGACCAATGCCAATATTTTTGGTGATGTTAGGAAAAAAGTCATCTGAATTTACAGTAAACATTCCCCTTGGAGGAGGAATCCAGTGGATATCAGCTCGTGTTTGCCTAGGTGTAGTTCTTGGTGAGGTATTTAGTTTGTAGTCCAGATACACCATGCCACAATAGTTATTTTACAGAATGTTTCTTCTTGAATTTTCTGAGCTTGTAACTTATCAAATCAGCTGCTGAATTATTCAGCTAGATTGTTGTTATTTTGAACAAGCAGACCCGGAAGCGACAAACGATACGACCGGTTAGAGAGGCACTCCAAAGCTACGGTGATTCATTAATTAAAGCACAAAAAGGATAACTTAATCACCATTCCAAATAGATGACTCAGTTTATCTCTTGGTGGGAGGATGTCCTTTATGCACTTCAATAGAAATTGATTTACTCTCGGTAATAGTGGGAGTTTTGATAACTGTTTGAAAATGACATGCATCCTATGACCTACCGAGTTATGATTGTTTATCTCCTCATACATTTTCCTTTAGGCCGACTTCACTAAGAGGTTTCCATTTATCTCAAATGTCCAGATCATTTTATCCTCAAAGTGATGATGGATTGTGATTTTGAGTACTAATCTGGCAGTGTCAGCTTTGAAGATAGTGAAAATAATATCATGATTCCAGTTTTTCAGTGATAGATGAGAAGGGATGATGCACATAAGTGTAACTTTGATGATTAGTTACTCCTTGTATGGTAATAAGAGGACTATCTAGATCTTGTACTTACTTGTGTTTCCATATTAACACATTTTTTCCATTTGCAATACTTTAGCAGCTATATCCATTGATGAAGTTTAGATCATAACTTATGCTCATACATGACCAGTTTAGTTACCATTTCTTTTGATGTTGAAGACTTCTCCATCAGGAAAGTACTTAGCTTGAAGAGACTTAGCACATATAAAGGTAGTATCAATACATAACTTACATGCTGACTTGGCGTTCGAATCTAAGTATTGATAGTACATTTATGTTGTGGTGTCTGTAGCGTCTTAATACAGTTTGGTATTCAAATGCGGAGCGAGGTACGATATTGCGCAGTTCCTAGATTGACAAAACTTTAAATTTGCCTTGTGTTTTTCCTTTTCCGCATTATATTGTCTATATTTATGCATTATATTGTCTATATTTATAATAGGATTTATACAAGTAGTATGTATTCAATCTTAGAAGATACGTATAGGGGTGTCAATAGGTTTGGGTCCTCACAGAATTTGATCGGTTAGATGTAGGTTGGGGTATTAAGAAAACTATAAAGAAAATATTAAAAACTTAATTTCTCTCTATTTTTAGTTTGAATTTAAATTATTTTTATAAAATTCTATAATTATTTCTTTATTAATGTACTAAATAAAGATTAAATGTAAAAAAAAAAAATGAAAAAATGACAACAAAAAATATAGCCAAAGCTAGCAAAATGCTTATAATTTTGCTAAAAAGATAAATAAAAGGATGAATAACCGGGTACCCAATACCCGTCGGGTCCTAAGTTGTTGATGGGTCCAACTTTAGGACCCAGAACCCGACCCGAACCTACCGTTTCCAGGTAATGGGTACCCGTTGACAGCCCTACTCATCATACGTCTATATAATTGTAATCGATTACTAGACGTGTTTATTGTAGAATTCGTATTTTGAAAGATAGATAACAAGTTTATTACTTGGCAGAATTCCGATTGAATTATTTGGATATTTAGATTGATCTTAGATATTGATTTTTTTGATCGTCCAAGTACTTTTCTTTACAATCAGATTCATGGACTCCATAATATATAATTTTTGATTGAGATGAGGTAGAAATATAAACTCTGCATACATGTTGATAAGGATCATTAAGTTGGCATACTTGCAATTATGTCAGGTTTTGTAATTAATATAGATTGTCAAACGAAAAAGTTGGTGTTGTACTTGGTACCCTCTCATTTTCAAATTTTATTTTTGAATCTTCTCTGGTTGTCCCTTATATGAAAGTACTTGGAATTAATGTCCATGTCATTGTAGAAGTGATATCTTGATTTCTATCTATTAGAGCTAGCTCGGATGTCATTAAGAGAACCAATTTCTTTTTCAACTGCCAAGACTGTAGAGGTATTATTTGCTTGCACATCTTTAGCTTGTAGATGAGATAACTCTTGTTAAAGAGCGGTGATTCTTGATTGAATATGACCAAAACTACTTTTACTCCATTTATACAAAGATGTGTAGTATTAGACAATTTATCAGTTAACACATAAGCTGCAGAGCCCAATATATCAGATTTACAAGCATTTACAATTTCATTCAAGCAAGTATTATTTTGAAGCCAATGTTTAAATACAATTCACTTTCTCCCTGTGATACTAGTTTTGTTATAAAGAAATAAGAGAATAGGGGAGTGGTCCGATCCCATCTGAGGAAAATGGTTTAGTGAAGCATCTGGATAACTTATAGTCCATTCACTATTAAGTAGTGTCTTTTCTAATATGGATTTAAACTTACCAGTCCCATGACTATTACTAGACCAAGTAAAAGAATTTCCACAAAAACCTATATCATGGAGGCCCTACACTCTTATAGAGGGAGTATGATTTGTAGTAATGTTTCTCTCAGATGAGTCGATAGTGATATTTAGGTCACCAATGAGGACCCAAGGGATATGAACAAAGGTATTGAAATTTCCAATATATTCCCATTGTCTAGCTTGGTCATTCCTATAAGGGATATCATAAACACAAGATAGAAACCGATCACTGTTCTCAGGGTCATTATTAACAACGACATGAAAGATTTTCTCAGAAGAGTACACAATATTTAACATGAAACCATCCTTCCAGAAAAGGATCATTCCACCCGGACACAACACTCATTTGTCATTTTCAAAAAACTAGTGAGGGATATAATTATATTCTATTATCATTAATTTTAGTTTTCGAAAAACAAAAATGTCAGGAGAGTATAGGGTGTTCAAATGGTGCAAATGATCCCTAGTTTGTTTTCCTAAGATGCGTTGACAATTCCAACTGAAGACTTTCGTGATGTTTTGGTGAGAAGAGTAATGATACTTGATACTCTAGCCACTATAACATTTTTGTACGGAAAGAAATAAGATAAAAAGGAAAGAATGTGAAGATTTCTAAATAAAAAATATTGGGTTTGTAAACATAAGCAAAAAAATAAGAGAATTTAATATTAAAAAAGTTTTGATTGATTACCAGAACTGTAATAATCTCATCCATCTCATTAAATGTCTCTTTTGCACAGAAATCTCCCTATTCAATCATGTCATACTCCACGCCATCAAACTCATTTGTAGATGGTATTTTTCCAGTATTATTTTCGTTTTTTGCAAGTAATGAGGATAGAGACATGTATATGGGGTTTACTATTTATTTTTTATAAAGGTGTCCTGGTCAGCTTGTCTAGATCTTTTGTGTTTTGTACTCTCTTATTGTTATTCTATTTCTTCCATGAGTTGACTTTTACTAGCTTCATATATTTATTGTAACATTAAGTCCAAATCCTCAGAAATTTCCTCACGGCAGTATTCCTCATATCATCTGCAATATTTAGACATTCTTTTTCTTTGTGATATATTGTGTAACATTTGGGTCACAAGCTGTGAGGCTGTCTTTCCCAATGAAATCGAACCCAAGTAGCACCACCTGCAACTGTATTCCACCATCCTCCTGTGCGAAGGGGTTTAGTTCAATCAATCTTGACTCTAGAAGTGATCATACTTTCAAAAGTAGGTCTACAGTTTTTCGGGTCTATCCAAATTTGGGTGCCCAATTCTTCTAATTAAAGCTTCATTCACAATGCTCTCAGAGTGATGCTCAAGTAAAATATTTTTCAATAGAGATTTTATTCTTGATGGATGAAAGTTCAATCCTTGACCGGGATAGAAGCATCATACTTTTTGAGGTTTAGGTAACATCTCTTGATATTCCACGGGCCCTTCTTTAAAACAACAACCATGACTTCTTTAATGTAAATTTTGAAGAGAAATATGTTCTTCTCCACTACAGTACTTCCTTTGCTATATATTAATTTCTTCCATAAGAGATCGATTTCTTTCATGAAAACTTCAGTATAAATTGGATCTTTGGAGAACAGTTTGCTTATCAATGTAGTAATACATTCATCAGATGATTTAGAGATTGTTGTTTTTGTACCAACAATTCTTCTCATTTTTCTGGCACATATGTCTCTTATCTTTGCATACTACATCTTATTGGTAATGACTGCTGATAGACACATTTTTGTGTCTAATTTGATCTCAATACTATATATTGTTGGCACTCGATTTTGTACTAATTTTGGTGTTTTGTGTTTTTTAGGTATTTTTGGGAAATAAACATTTTTGGAAAAATCGGCTCGAAAAACTACTCGGAGAACCCAGGAGGACATTTTGATATTAGGACTCACTTTGGATAAGGAGGTAGCTTGATTGCTAAGGGGTAACCCTTTTGCTATTACTTTTGGTTCGGTTAGGGGGACACCATCTTCGTCGTTTTCAAAAATTCAATTTGGCGGGAAATAGTAGCGGCGGAAGAACACGGCTTTGGATCGAGTTTTGGAGGTGTTTGAGGAGAGACTTAATGGACGATATTGATTGGGATAACTTGTTTGAGCTTAACAGGCGTTTTATGGTTGCTTGCTTCAATTAGAATTGACTCTATTTCGAGTGAAGCAAAACGAGGCGAGGAAGGATACTCGGATGCTCTGTGATGTTGTTACGGAAAGTTTGCAGTATAAAAGGTGTTACACTTCACCTTAAAGCGTGTATGGACTGTTTGTGTAATATTTATCAATATAAATAGAAAAGAGATGAGTAAGGAAGGATATAATCAGCTTTGAATTCATAGTGAGATAGTTATGCCAGCTAGGAGGAAAATGGTGAACCTTAATATACTCCCTCCGTCCTAAATTAAGAGTCCGCTTTGACTAAGTCAAGATATTAAGGAAATCCTATAAATTATCATGACTAGCCTTGACTAGCCTATTTAATGTTATATTATTACCAAAACTAAATTATTAGTGTTAAAATAAGTAGAAGTTTATTAGGAATTTTATAACTATTCATAAATGTTTTTATTTAAAAAAAGGAATGACAATTAATACAAAGATATTGAGTAAGTTTTTTTCCATAAATATGGTGATATTATTTAAGATTTGGATATACTTGTATATAGTGAATAAATAAGATTAGGAACTCATCCTAATGCGGTATTGAAACTTCTAGCAGTTACAATGTGACTCATTTTTTTTTATTTTTTTATTTTTTTTTTTTTTAGAGGTAAAAAGAACTTATCTGTTTTGGTTGTAACTGTAACAAGGCAAATTTTGCAACATCCTTTTGAATAGCAATGCACAACATGAAAAATAGAACTACCAAAACCACTCTTAGCGTAGATTTATTAACCAAACAATTTTTCGGACGCTTGAAAAAACACAAAGTATCTTTACCAAGTTTTTAGGGTAAGAAAGCTAATACACCCAAACCATGACCATGAAACACACTTGTCAGTATTTAGTGTGTTTACGTGAAACAACACTAGATATAGCCTTTCCAGGGACAAGAGGCGAACACCATCCCAGGTGTGAAGGGCGAGAGCGCTGTGATATCCATACAAACATCATCCATTCTCCCAATTGAGCACAAGAATATCGGCGGGTTTCAAATCTTTGTTCTCATCGTCGAGAAAACCAAAGGGAAGCTTCCTTACGAAGCGGGCACACCGACATAGCAAATATCCGCGACTACATCACGAACTAGATCATGTCGGAACTTGGGTCCTATGTCCTTAGCACGGTGAAGAGCATGATCCCCAAAAATGTCCATAGATCTGTTACAACTTGGGCATAAACTATTCTCAACAAACGGTGGGATGCAGGGAGACGATAAACAAGCACGTACAGGCCCATGCAGGTCCGATGCCTTTGGTTGAGCCGGCCACTAATGGTTTTGACCAATAAGTAGTCTTGAGCATGCTTAACACGATTGCTTGCCACGAGAATGGAATCTCTTGGACATAGAAAGGTAGTGCAGGATTTGCTTCTTAACTTGCATCAAAATAGGTAGCTGCCCGAGAGAGTGCATGGAAGGGGTAGTATCATTGACACGATGAGTGAAGGTAATCCACATACTTGAATAAATTTACGAAGAAACAAAGCGATGGGCTGGTCCTTTGTCATTAAAGATAGGTTGCCAGAATCACCTTACTGCATGCAAGTGGTCGGCCTAAAGCAAGGTAACGTTAGATGAGTGTGTCGCCATGGTGTAAATGCCAAGTCCACCATCTTTGATAGGCAAGGTAGCTAATCGCTGTTGTAAAGGACCAAACCCGACGCCATTGCCGATAATTAGTAGTCTCAAGTACTTAAGTAAATGATCATCAAGAGAAGCGTTAGGCATTGCGGGGGGCAGCGAGGAGTTGGTAGTGCGCATTGAAAAATATAATCTAGATAGTTTATGATTATAAAAATAAAGGGTATATTTGATAGTTAAACGGAAAAGTATGTCTATAAACAGAGCGGACATATAAAAATGGACATACCAAAGTAGAAATTGGAATGGATAAAAAAGACGGGGAAAAGGGTATATTTTTTCATATAGAGATAGTTATGCCAGCTATGATAACCATAATTAGGTTTAGGGAGATAATATTTATCAATACTAGTTTATCACCCGTGCTACGCACGGGTTTATTTTTCACCTATGAATTATTGGATCTATGTTTTAAAATTAATATCATTAAAAATAAATTACATTATTAAGAATTTAATAAGCACAAAGCGAATTAAAACTAATATGACATTTATAAACTTATAAAAATCCGATTGCAAATAAATTTTTATTTAAGTCACCAGGCTTGCATTGCACTTTATTTGTCTTGAAAAGTATTTGTTCTGTCTTCTTCCTCCAAATTTTGGTACACCTTAAATTTTCAGGTTGGTGTTTTTCCTATATTCTTATCTCTTTTGGTTCATCAAGTCATCATATGCCTTTTACTTCATTAGTAGATTTATAATGTTTAGATTATAATCAAGTCATTGAGATTATTTCAACTCAACAAAGGAACAATAATAAATGTGTAGATTTATAAGATAGAAGCAAAAAGTGCACTAAATTAATCGAAAGGAGGATGAGATCGTTTAAAAACCAAAATGTAGTGCCAATACTTTTTGAAGGAACAAATCTAAGACTAAGGAAAGTCTTTAAACATGCTCTTGTGTGTGTATGGTATAAAAATTAGGGGAAGGACTATAAAAAGCTTAAGCTACCATTAAACAATTAATGCTAAAACAAACTTGGATGATTCTTTTCATAAAAGAAACAAAGATACTTGGTTTCTTATAATTTCTCATCAACTGCGTGATAATGATCTTATTTTGCATAGATGTGTACTTGTACCCATATTAGTGATATATAAATATCATAAAGTCACATATATTGTGGACAACGAAAATGTATATTGTCACAACCCTTCCTAGCTCAAATTGTGTAATCCTTAAGCATACGGTCCTTTTCTACAACACGTAAAGCTGGCCATAAGTTCATATGATCTATTTGCATTGTCGATTTTCTTGGACATCTAACTTTATGAGTAGGAACTAATTAAATTTAAAAAGGTAAGGTGAAAAAAAGAGCAAAAACAAATAAATATGAGGCAATCATCACTAAAATAAGATAATCTCGAAGCGGAACTATCTCAGGTTATCCAAATCCCATGTGCAAAAATTCTTTGTATTTTTGCACCACGATCGAGAAATAAAAATTAGTTCATGTAGAGTTTAAGACTTTAAATGACACATAAATTAGTACAAATTTTCGGAAGAATAGCCATAGATCAAACGACTCGTAGAATTTGGGTAGTTGAATGGTGTTGCTCTTTGAATAATTCTCAACTGTACCAATTGGTTTCAATTGCCTTTGCTGGTACTACGAAGCTGCCAAAAGCATACGGTTCAAGATACCAAAAGCACTACATGCCTTTACCGAGAGAGACAAAACACAAGCATAGTCAACTAAATCGATACGGAGGTATGCATTCTAGTTGGTGATTCAGCGATCTCCGTCCCATTGAAAATTAGACACACAAAGACAATAGAAAATCACTGACATAAACGAAATTCAGGTGAGCACCTTTGATGGCTTTGTTTAAATTATATCATACAGTCCAAAATACAAATTAATAGTAAAATAAAATAACCAACACCAAATCACATCACATTTCACCAGCACGGATGCAATGAATAACTTAGAGCTGGGTTATTCGATATATTTTTTGTAATTTAATTATTTGGAATTACATCCGTGTAACACATTAGTTTTAGGTTTTTGTTATAGGGGAAAACTGATTTTGTTTAGGGGGAAAGATTTTTAAGGGGAAAGCTACTATTTTAGAACTATGTATATGGGGAACTATTTAATGAAATTGACGTTTTATAGATTATGAATATGACCAAATTAAACGGAATCACAAAAAAAAAAAAAAAAAAACATTGGGTATATTTCCAAATCCAATCGATACCAGGCAACTGTTGTTGCTATTATGAGTGAAGTAGGTTATTACATTAAAATGGTGAGTACGTAAATAGGATTTTGGGCTTTTTATTTTGTTGCGACCAAATGAAAAGGGATGTGATTCTATCTAAAACCACCGGTTTTTGCAAAGCAGCTCCGCGATCAACTGAATATACTCTAGTAGCAACATTTACATGGCATTAAGTAAATAGTTGATACTAATATGATGATTAATATTACTATTTCAACTTGTTATTATGCTATTTTCCCAACTCTGAGTAATCTACATAGTAGCAATATATAATCTCTAAAGATTTTCAAATAAAGGAAATTAAATGTCTAATAATTGATCACTTTTAATGCATTGGTAGCCAAGTGGATTTTAAATAAATTGAGTGGCTCGCGTGGCATAAACCCGTAAAACCCCAATACGAAAATTTGTTATTTCTTCATCTAGAGAGTAACATGCAAAAGTACATGAGGATCTACCAAAACATATTAAAACTCAATGAAATAGGAAACTTGCAATTGCATAAAGGTTCGAATAACTCTATAAATAGATGAAGGTTTAATTACCTTATACGTAAGGCTTGAATTAACAAGAGAGAAAGGAGATCATTGAGAGAGTTATTGGAAGTCAACAACCGTAATCTCCTCAGGGTTTGACACGCAGTTTCAATGTAATTATTCTCCCTTTCTTCACCATTAGCATAACTTGAATAGGGAGAATATTTGGTAAATGACTAAGATTCAAACATTAAAGCCAATTAATACTATTTCAGCTAGATCGATTAACCCCAACTCCCTGCATAAGAAGGTTGCATCAAGCATTAAAAAACAAAAAAACAAAAAACCGAAAACAATCATATAAACATGATCACTGTTTAGTAATGAGAAGTTGAGAAAACCACTATTTACTGATTTAGCAACAGTTGAGGCAATAATAAGTGCAAAAAAGCATGATTTGGACCTAGGAAATGGAAAACAAAAAAACAATTACGGTGTTGGATTTATATTGCAACAATATTTGCAAGAATGAATTTTCTTTTTCTTTTTTTTTTTTTGATATGAAAAATTGAAAGAATGAGTTTGTACCTTGATATTGTTTTAAAAATCATGTATGCGCGGGTACAACAGCCACAACAGACGCATGATATGAATAATATGAGGATACCTGCAAAACACACACAACGAAAGTAGAGCTTTAAACAAACAAAAACCTTAACTCACAAGAAGGCAAAATCGTAAAAGAGAGAAGCAACGTGGAAAACTGTGGCTTCTGGATTTATTCTCCCTTTCTTCACCATTAGCATAACTTGAATAGGGAGAATATTTGGTAAATGACTAAGATTCAAACATTAAAGCCAATTAATACTATTTCAGCTAGATCGATTAACCCCAACTCCCTGCATAAGAAGGTTGCATCAAGCATTAAAAAACAAAAAACAAAAAACAAAAAACCGAAAACAATCATATAAACATGATCACTGTTTAGTAATGAGAAGTTGAGAAAACCACTATTTACTGATTTAGCAACAGTTGAGGCAATAATAAGTGCAAAAAAGCATGATTTGGACCTAGGGGCTGGAAAACAAAAAAACAATTACGGTGTTGGATTTATATTGCAACAATATTTGCAAGAATGAATTTTCTTTTTCTTTTTTTTTTTTTGATATGAAAAATTGAAAGAATGAGTTTGTACCTTGATATTGTTTTAAGAATCATGTATGCGCGGATGCAAACCACAACGGGAGATTTATGATATGAATAATATGAGGATACCTCGCAAAAAACACACACAATGAAAGTACAGACTTTAAACAAACAAAAACCTTAACTCACAAGAAGGCAAAATCGTAGAAGAGAGAAACAACGTGGAAAATCGTAGCTTGGATTTTTGGACTTTATATAGAGACAACGTAATGTAAATTCCATATGAAACAACTCTTTTTAGGGAATAATATTAATCAATATCTAAATAATTCTTTAATTATCATATTTCCGGATCGGCAAATTTATTTCTTGCACTGTATTTTGGACAAAAAATATTGAGTTTCTTTTCACAAGGCTTACGAATAGAATTAATGTTTTTTTTTTTTATGGAGTGGACGATATAAAGAGAAATAATATACAATTTTATATGTTTGGACTGTCACATTTACTTGTTGCACTATTTTTGGCAAAAAGAAATATATTAGGGTATAGCAATTATTATATCTATTTTTAATATCTTTTTATGTAATGAACAATATTAAGAAAATAATATTGATCCCGTCCGTTGTCTATTGCACTTTTAATGTCATTTGTTCTTGTGTTCTCAAAGTTTTGTTTAATATTATGTTTTAATATCACCACAATTTTCTATTAATGATTTTGTATTTTTACTTTTGGACAGGTTCGACAATCATTTTTTCGCATAAGAAAAAGCACGCACGGATTTATGGGTACGTATCTACAACTCTTTTTAAAAAAATTAATCCATTCCTTTAATTTGATTCGAGTTGTAATTGTAAATAGCTATCAGGGTCAGTTTAATTATTAGTAATTTAAAATTGTAATTAGGGTTTATTTATATTTAGTTATAATATATGTATTTAAACATTGGACATTGAACATTGAACATTTTTTTTCTTTTTTTGTTTTATGATTGATTTAATTTTATGATGAAATCGTGATGAATAATGCATATCTTGATGTGATTTTATTTCTATATTTTTTAATTTTAATTTTAAATGAAATCTTCATAAATAGTATATATTCTGGTTTGATTTTGCTTAAATCTTCCAAACAAATATTTATTTTGTTAAGATATCATATATTTTAGTTGATTTTCCATATTTATATTTGGTAATTGAATAAGATTTAATTAGATTTCATTTTTTTGGTAAAAATAATAACTTCTGAATGTTATTGGTCGAAAAATATTTCGTGGGACCAAAAGATTTTCTTGAAATTCTATTGGCTGAAATTTATAATGGTGGGGTTAGAATCAACCAGAAGTTCCGATTAACCACGTCGCTCGAAAAAACTCTGTTTTTATATAAAGAATAAATAAATAGGAAAGAGATGAGTAAGGAAGGATATAATCAGCTTTGAATTGATAGTGAGTCAACTTAGTATATCTCGGCTGAGAACTAGCTTTCCTAAAATTACGAGGAGTGAGAGTGGGAAAGTTTGAACATTGAAAATTCAAATTTTCATTTTAAATAGGTTGAACCGAGTCACCTAAGTCATTCATATAGGACTTGATAATATCATTGAGATCATACGCATGATGAAGAAAAAAACACTATAACATAATGTTGGAAACCATCTTGAGTTTGATGGTTTACAAAACTGCTGATGAAGACGGCAAAACTAATTGCGATTGCAATACTGGATGCTTTCTATGACTGATGAACAAAAAAGCCATGTAAAGATTGATTAGATTACAATTAGATAAAGGATATACGTGATAAAGAAATGATAAAACATCTAAAATAAGTGCTAGAGAACTCAGTACGGAAATATTAACGATAGACAAAAACTTATGGTGGAGAATTTGATTAGGACATCTGCCTTAGTCTACAAGTTATCTTATTTCCTTTTAGTATTTTTGTTCTTTTAGAGTTTTACTATTTTTAAATTATTGTTCATGCCTATATAAACATGCTTTTATCGTTCTTAGAGAATACAATCTATTATTAAATAACATTATTATCATCTTATTATTCGTTTATACGAATTCTCTTTTTATCTTTTCTTAATCTCTTTATCAATTTCGTCTATTTCTCATCTCTTTCTTCCTTCACATCCCTAGGTAATCTCTGCATTGCATTCTTCTCACTATGGTTCTATATTATAATTAGTGAACGAAGTGAACCTAGAATGGCTTATGAAGAAAACAAAAATTATAACAAAGATTAACCAAGTAGGAACAAGATTGAAGAGCTTTTTTAGAAAGTAGCAAAGCAGTATTGAGAAATTAGAAATATTTTTTTAGACATTATAAAGCAGAAAAACATATTAAGAAAAAAAGAATTAACACTGAGTTGCTTCATTTGTCGCCCGGCTCGCAGAGCTCCCTCGACTACAAATCTCTTATGGAACAGTTTGTTGGAAGGAAAAAAGAAATGAACGAGGATCCATTGACATGTTATTCTCACATTACATCACAATTTAAATGAACGAGGATCCATTTCCTTTTAATGTTCCTAATGCTTATAATCTTCCACGACATTCTATTTCTAATACGATTTTCTCTACACCCTCTCTCTTCTCTTATCTTCCCCTCTCTCCTTTTTTCTCTTCTCATCCTTTCACAACCCTAGCCGCCTCCCCTCTAAGCTCAAATTTGGTCCTTATGGACCGAATTCGAGCTCGGAATTTACTTCAATTTTACATCTGTTTTACTGCCTATTTCAATTTGGTCTTTGGTTCAAATCCTTGGATTTCGAAATTGGAGCTTTAGATCTAGGATCTCTTGGGTTTGTACTGTGGGTTTCTTTCAATCCTAAGCTTTGTGGTGTTGTGATTTCTTCTACATCTTTATTTGCCCTCTTTTTCTACATCATAATCAATCAAAACCTTGTGTAAAACTTTCCTAACTCTTTTTGAGCGGTTTCAATGGTGTAATGAGTTACTGTGGGGTTTGAAGATGGTGGTGCAGATGATGTTGGAGGTGTTTATAAGTTGCAGCTTTTCTCTTTTATGGGTTCTTCAATGAGGCAGTATTTTTGGTGCTGTTTTGCAGCTTTTCCTGTCAATCCTTCTACATCTTTTTCGATCAACATCAAACGAGATCACTAATTTCATATTAAGGTACATGTTTTCATGAAGTGGCGACGATTTCAGTTCGGTGGCTTGGTCATGGAAGATGGCGGAGATAGACTCTTTAAAGGGTTTACGGCGGATGCATATGGGTGAAGTCTATGTGAACATTGTGAAGTTAGGGTTAGATGTGAGGTTTCCAGTTAAGGGCTTTCTTGGTCTCTTTATGGGCCTGAAGTTTCTCACTGTTTTAGGGCCTTCATCCCCATGGTGGGGTGAGGGATATTCGGATATTCAATCTAGGTTAATCACTTAGCCTGTAGGGTTTCTTACATATCCAATGTGAGAAGCATTTTCCCTTGGGTGTTTGTACTATGTACTTACTATTTCAATAATAAACTTTTATTTACCGAGCAAAAAAAAAAAAAAAAACCATTTGCTCTGTTAATTCTAAAACACACCAAGTCATTGAAACGACCAGAATCGGTGAGTCCGAAACGCTTTGTGCTACCGATTTGTTTCAAGTTATCCTTAATCCGGTTTTAACCAAATCAGGTTCCTTTTCACCTGTTTTAGAAAGACATCTATCTTTCTCATCTTATGAAAATGTTAGGGATACTTTTGAATCCCCAATGTCTAGTTCTTTTGTTCATCTCTGATCAGAATTTCAAATCCTCTGGTTTCCCCACCAGTCTCCGGTCATAAGTTTTCTGATTTTGATTCTCCTAATTTAATTTCCGGCCCACCTTTAAATTCTTTAGACCGAATTTCTTGTTTTAATCTTCATCCAATAAACTTTGCTCTATCTCAACTGACAATGGAAAGACGTTAAGAATCGATCAATATGGGTCTAATTTGAGATATGTATCTACCCCCTGCTTTCTCTCAATCTCCTCCATCAATGAAACATGATGCGACATAGGTTTTCTCCTTGCACTAATTCTACATTTGAATATCTTTTCTTTAGATTCATCATATAATTAAGCTTGTTTTCCTAATATAATTTGTGCAATCCTGAAAAATCTGTTAAGAAAATGTGCATCCACAAGCCCATTGCTCAATCCTTTAGCAACAATTTCAAAAAAACAAAAAAAAAGTTTGAAATTTTAAAAAATATCAAGAATTAGTTAACTATTAATGAATAAAAATTGAATTTACTTCAAGATAACCATTATTGAACCTAAGTTCTATTTTGGAGAGAAAATCTAGACAGACAAATAAATTATCTACAGTAGAAACTCCATTAATTAATACTCGATTATTTAATAAACTATCTTAAATAATATTTTTTCCGGTCCCGAGTCTGGGACAAGTGCCAAATTAATAATTAGCTAAAATAATACATTTATGGTTATCCATGTGGATCCCTTATGAAATATAAATTAATAATTAACTATATATATATATATATATATATATATTCAATACATTAATTTTTTGTGAAGATTTCTTGAAAAACGATTCAATTTGTCTTTTGTCTTTTTGTTAAAATCAATACCACATTGAATTTCATCTCTAGCTTTTCCTGATCAACGCAAAAAAAATTAGTGTTGTTTCTCATAGCACTGCGAGAAATTATTTAATATGATTGCCGCTTTAACAAACTCGTTTCGTGAAGGGGTATCTATTGTGGAACTTTCATCGTCTTTATTCCCATCTTTGTTACTTCCCATAACGCTCTCAATTATTTCTTCATCAGTCAACAATTGCGTAACTTCATTTTCTTCTATATTCGGGACGTCTTGACAGTCACTGATTTGAGATAACCCAATTTTTTGATCAAAATTTCCAAATTTTGGGGTGATATTACTATCTAACTATTCATCCGAACTGTCTAAAATTGTGTTATCGGTTGATCGAAGTTAAATTTAACTATAAGTTAATAAGACATTAATTTAATATATAAATTATTAATTTATTAGTTAATTAATATCTCGCTTAATTAATAAATTCTGGTGGTCCCAATAATATTAATTTATAGAGTTTCAACTGTACGCAAAAAAAACCTAAGACATAAAAAATGTGAAATCTTTATGAAAAATTTATACATGATCTTCAACCCGACATATTGTATAGGGTTTTAGGGTTAGAAAGGAAAACGAACGGGCGATAGAAAGCCACATGTATAGTGGGAACAATTGAAATAACAAAAAGTAAAAAGTATAGAGGGCACGGTTGAAATAATATAGAGTAAAAATTAATGGTCCCGGTCAAAATGGCAATATTCAAAACCGAAGCACCGGAGTGGCCCGACATTTCAGGCCAGGAAAATTGCTCAAAATAGCAGCCAAGCACCATCAGTCTCCTCTCGAAATTTTTCTTAGGATTTCAGCCGTCAGTGTGGCATTGCTAAAATTGGAAACATTTTTTCCGGTCAGATAGAGAGGCTGATGTTTCCAAATAGACTCATCTCATATCAAGTCACTTCTAGAACACGAGCTGCATTATTTGTACCTATATTGGCCAGCATAAATTGTAGCCATACCTCTAAATATAGAGTATTTCTTGTATAACTCAACGTTTTTTTTGCTCATGCCATACGATATTATTATTTTGATTTGATAAATAATCTTTTTCTTGTTAACATCAAATTTTCTGCCCAAGGAACAGAAAGGAACAAGATTTACCAAAGAGCAAGCTTCAAATCCGTTCATCGCGGTTCCAACTATTTTTGGGACCTATTATTTTGACAACCTTTTTTTATTAAATTTGCATCCTTAAGTTTTCCGGGAAGAAATTTAGCACTCAATAACATTTTTTTCTTCAAAAAAATAAATAAATATATCTTTGCATCCATTGCGTACAAAACTTTTGGTGAACGTAAGGCCCTCACCAAAACCAAAACCAAAAGCCCTTTTGTCCAGGAATAAGTCCCGTGTAGGGCTAGAGACTATATCGTGAAGAATCGTCTCATAAAAGTGTGGCAAAAAAATTTATGTCGGCTTGCCTGCCTAAACACAACCTACCATAAAGCAGGACCGTCCTTAGCACATTCAATGCCTCGTTCATTTTTGGTACAGAGGGTGAATTAGTCACCACTTTGGTGGGTTTACGCATTCATGACAAACAAAGTAGCGAATTTTCTCACACCATGTCCCTACTTGCATGGCTACAAGTGGGATTCCCCTTCACGATCTGCCACAAGCAGAGCTACAAAGGAGTCCCCCTTTCACTGGTCTGCCCGCCATGTCGATTTACAAGTTCACAGGTTGCACAATCTAAAATAGAGAAAAAGTCGAGAGTTAGAGGTTCAGTTCACGTACCTCGTGTACATACCTCATTCCCAAGGGTCGCTTGCTCTCCACGCACTTAACAACATCTATTTGTGTTGTCTTAACTCGCATCTTAACCGTGAAGAGTCGTTTCCTAGGATCGTCTTCCATAAGTTCTTCTACGCCTCTTGCCATTAGAGAGAGATTTTGATTATGTTCTGTTAGTCCTTTGACTTCTTTTGGATCTTGTGCGACTAGTTTTTCCATCATGGCTTCTTTTTTCTGCAACTATTTTGGTTTTAGATTAGGATACTTCATCCAACACTTGTCAACAACATGCCATGTTTGTTTGCAATGAGTGCAAGACAATCCTTCCTTGTCACTAGACTTCCCTTCTTCTTTGCTCCTTTCACCTCCTTTCATAGTGGTACCCCCACATTTCACCTTAGTATTCCCCTTGGAATCAGATTTCTTAAACCTGCCTTCAATGGCATTAGATTTTATACTAGCCGGAGATAGTATCCACCGAAAACATCTTCAACTTCTTCCGTATATACTCATGGAACCCGAAAATATATTTCATATAGATAACATAATCTCCCAAGTCTAAATCCAAAATCATAGCTTGATTATGAAATTCCGTAGTATATTCTTGCATGGTTTGGTTGTAAGTGTGCTTCAAGTTATACCACTTGAACCATCTCTCCTCAAGGTAGCCAACCGGATAAAAGCTGTTTCCTTACAATCGCCTTGAATATTTCCCACGACAATACACATTTACCTAGGTTTTGTCTTTGATAAGCCTTCCACCAGGTTAGAGCATGCTTTTGTAGCTTCAATGACGCGAAAGCTATCTTTTCCTTTGAACCATATTCAAAGAAAGAGAAATACGTCTCTATACGTTCAATCCAATCATCCAATTTTTCTATATCGACACTCCCATCGTAAAGTGGAATATCAACACGAAAATCAATTTTGATTCTTACCATGAGGTTTAGAACTTTTAAGAAGCTCGCTTTTCTTCTTTTTTTATCCTCATCCTCTTCTTCTTCTTCTCCTTCTTCTTCTTCTTCTTCTTCTTCTTCTGAATTGTCTTCTTCCGAATCATCTTTTTCCGAAGCTTCAGGTGAAGGTGTAATCTTTTTCTTCGTCTCCGGCTTTGTATGAGAACGAATACATTCACTTAATTCCTTAAGGGTAAATTGAATTGACTTCATGTATGTTTGTAACGTATCCACCTTTTCTTCCATAGTTTGTGGTTCGCCTTCCTTAAGATCACCATCTGACTTTGTCATCCTTGATAACCTTGTTTTCTCAACGTCTTCCAACTTCTCGAGTACCTCACCAAGCTTTATGTAGAGAGATCTAGTGAAAACCATAAACCACAGGGATTTACCTAAAAACTAACCTTGCTCGTGATGCCAACTTGATAACGTGTTGATCTACATACCTTGGTAACTATTACTATAAAGGCGGAATTCAGAATAATAATAGACGAGAAACTTAGAACACAGAACAAAAGTAGTAATTTGAAGAAAATATCTTCTCTTAGATTATGAACAAGAAAACGATTACAATTCTCTCTTTGTTACGCTCACAATCTTCTCTAAACAGTGGATTAACCTTAAACTATTTGCTAAGCTTGCACAAGTTTTATCCCAAGCTTTCTCTAGGTTTTCTGTGCCTAGCTTTCTGTGTGTGCGTCTATATCAAGAACACACTAACTAGATGTGTTTAGTTATGAGCTAAACATCCCTATTTATAGGCTTGGTTTTGTTTCCAAAACCTCTTAGGAATCTATTCCTTTTGTAGGACTAATTCCTTTTCTAGGTATATTACCTAAACTAAGAATTTATCCTAAACAAGGAATCCTTCCAAATATAGAATTTTATCCTCAATTCGTCTTGAGGATCACTAGTTCCCAGGGAAAGGAAGATACACATGTATCAGTTTGCTCTCCATGCACTTCAGTCGGAGCTCTTTCTGTAAGTCCCACCGGCTGAGGTCCCATTTGACCAGCTGCTTGATTCTACTTGGTCCTAAAAAAGAGACAATTAAAAAATTAGAGGGTCAGTTCACGTACCTCGTATACATGCTCGATCACATGGATCGCTGCTTTCCACGCATTTTCTGTCCAGCGCCAGCTCATTCTGTAGGTTCTTCCAGCTCAGGTCCAGTTTAATTGATTCATCCCACGTCAGTTTTGGTCGGCCTCTATGTTTCATCCTTTCTTCAGGGCGCATGATGCGTCCTGTGCGAACCGGAGCATCGGGTGGTCTTCACTGGAGATTCCCAAACCAATGAAGTCGATGTTGGGTGAGCACATCCTCAATTGGTGCTACCCTAAGTTTGTTGCAGATACGTTCATTTCGGATTTTGCCGTGCCTCGTATGTCCACAAGCCCACCTCAACATCCGCATATCAGTCGCATGCGGTGATCTTATGTGTGGAATTTTAGCCGCCCAGCATTCTGATCCATACAACATCGCGAGTCTTATCGCCGTTTTATAGAACTTTTCTTTCAATTACCTGGGACCTTACGATCCCAAAGGACTCATGTCACTATTCTCCATTTCGCCCATCCTGCTTGGGTTCTATATCGAATGTCCTCACCGATATCACCATCACTTTGGATCATAGATCCCAGATAACGAAAGGAGTTCTTCCTTAGAACTATCTGCCCGTCGAGCAGGACGTCCCCAACATCAGGCCTTGTGTCATCAAATTCGCACCCTAGATATTCCGTCTTGAACCTACCGAGACCAAGGCCCTTCGATTCTAGGGTATGTCTGCACCACTCAAGTTTTTCCTCTACCTCTTGCTTGTATTTTCCAATTAGTGCCACACCGTATGCGAAAAGCATACACCAAGGGATCTCACCATGTATGTCCCTCGTTACTTTATCTATTGTTAGCGCAAATAAGTAAGGACTCGGGGCTGATCCCTGGTGTAGCCCAATATTGATGGGGAAATCTTCCGAGACTCCGTCACACGTCCGGACACCGGTAACCTCTCCCTCATACATATCCTTGATTAAGGTTATATACTTTGGAGATACCCTCTTCTATTCGAGTGCCCACCACATCACCTCCAGCGGGACCTTGTTGTAGGCTTTCTCCAGGTCAATGAATACCATGTGCAAGTCCCGCATTTGCGCCTTGTAGCATTCTATTAGATGTCTAACCAGGAAGATCGATTTCGTAGTCAATCTCCCGGGCATAAAACCAAACTGATTCTTCGTGACACATGTTACCCCTCGCAGTCGATGGTCAATTATACGTTCCCACAACTTCATTGTGTGGCTCATTAGTTTGATGCCCTGGTTTTGCACAACTCTGGATATCCCCTTTGTTCTTATAAATCGGCATACTGACGCTTCTTCGCTATTCATCCGGCATCCAGTTTGTCTGGAAGATATTATTAAAAATCTTGGTCAGCCAAGTTATTCCTTTCTATCCTAGACATTTCCACACTTCGATAGGGATTGCATCGGTCCCAGCGCCTTCCCTCTTTTAGTTTCTCTTTTACTTCACTTGCAAGGATGCGGCTGGCTTCCTCGGGCGGGTCCCCAGGTTCACCAGAGATTGACTGAGGTGGGGGGGTTTGCCCCCTGAAGTGAAGAGTTCGTCGAACCCTCGTACCTCAATCTCTATGTCGTCCACCAGGACCCGACCGTCAGCAGCCTTAATGCATTTGACTTGGGGTAAGTCACAAGTTTCCATTTCACGCAACCGAGAAATCTTGTAGATTTCCTTCACTCCCTCTTCCGTTGCTAGTTTTTGGTAGAAGTCCTCGAAATCCCTGCCTTTCTCCTCGGACACCATCCGTTTAGCATGCTTTTTGGCCACCTTATAATTCTGGACGTTTTCTTTGCTTTCGAGGGCATGTAGCTCCTTGAAGCAGTTTTTCTTTTTCCTTATCGCTTGTTGTACGTCTAGAGACCACCACCAAGTGTCTTTCAGGTCGCACTTTCCACTACCCCTTGATTCTCCTAGCACTTCAACCGCTAATTTTCGGATCCGACTAGCAGTTGTTTCCACATATGGTCCTCTTCTCCTTCCTCGCATAACACGCCCTCTGAGAGTGCCTTATCTCTGAAAGCCCGTGCAACTTCTTCTTTGAGATTACACCATCTAGTTCTTGGTGGGTTTAGCGTTTTTTTTCCAAGCGACTCGTCTGGATTAAGAAATCGTCTACTAAGAGTCTATGTTGGGGGACCACAGACTCACCCAAGATGACCCTGCAATTAGAGCACTCTTACTTATCCTCTCTCCTCGCGAGGATCAATTCAATTTGAGTCGTGTGTTGTCCGCTCTTATAGGTAACCAGGTGCGATTCTCTTTTCTGGAAAAAAGGTATTCGCGATCATGAGATAGTAAGCCACCGCGTAACTCAAGATATCTTTCCTACTCTGGTTCTTATCCCCGAGTCCACCATGTACCCTGTCGTATCCCCTTACGTCCGAACCAACATGTCCATTGAGGTCTCCTCTAATAAACAACTTTTCGTACAGAGGTACACTATTTACCATACCGTCTAGAGCTTCCCTAGGATTCAGTTTGTCATCCTCGCTAGAGCGTTCATGGGGTGAATACGCACTATAATAATGTTCAGGGCCACCTTGTCTAGCCAAAGTTTTACGAGGATTAGTCTATCTCCCTGTCTTCGAACTTCGACAACTTTCTCCGCCAGGTTTTTGTTGATTAGGATGCCCACTCCATTCTTCAACTTGTCTATTTCCGTTAACCAGAGTCTAAAACCTGTGTCGTCTACTTCCCTCGCTTTCTCGCTTGTCCACTTTGTTTCCTGGACACATAAGATGTCAACTCGTCTTCTACACACCACATTTGCCAGTTCCCTAAGCCTTCCCGCCAGGGACCCAACGTTCCATCTACCAATATGAATATGTTGTATTACTATAACAGATTAACAATCATAATGATAGAAATGGTGAAAATCACCTCCTAAATCAATATATTCAGGCCAAATCTGAGTTCAGAGAACACAGCCATGAGAAAAACAAAGTTCTAATTTGGATTAATAATTTGATTAAGGGTTTCATTACATAGACTTGAGAATATATACTCACTCACTCTCTCAATATCTGACGGCTAGTAACACTCCAGGTGGGTTAATCTAAACCAACCATTAGATACTACTAAGGACAAGCACTATAACTATATGGGCACCCCCTAACTAACTACTACTGGCACACAACCTGATAGCCCCTACATTATACACTACGACATTCCACCCTCCTTGAAAATATCCTTGTCCTCAAGGATGGAAAATAAAATAGGAAGATTATTTTGTAGCTGGGCAGGTGTGGTGCATCTGGGCATTGCAGCAGCATCCGTAGAACATAGCAAGAATTGTGACCTTTCACTAACTTCAAAAATAGCTCTGTAATTGACAATGCTGATTGCATAGGCAATCCGTATCCATAACCAGTTGAGACATGAATCTGAATCTGTGTGTTTTCGGCTGTAAAATGAACCTGCAACAATCGAGTAGATAAAACTTCACTATCATCAATTGACCACTTCTGAAATTGTGAACATATCAATCTGGATGATGCAGTTGTAGACAATATGGAGTGAAACTTTTTCTTTCTCTTGTATTAGTATGCCATGCGGTGCGGAAACATTCAGTTGCCTCTAAAGGTGGTGGACATCCTCAAAAATATACCCATCCGAAGTAATCCAGTGTACACCATCTCTAGCGTTCAGCTGCAGGAGACTATACAATTTGGGGTATTGATTAAACCAGTCTCCCCAAAATAACTCCCTCAGAAGTTGCGGCCATACCCCCGAGTCCAACTCTCCACAACTAGTGGAAGATAATTTGAATTTCCACTTCAAATAATCTCTCCATATCCACACATATAAGTTGAATCGCCCAGGAAAGATTTGAGCTTCCATTCTTGTGCACATTTCCCTGGGTGAACATGTGCTTTAACATTATTACCATGACTTGAGAGATGTGTAGTGAGTTGGAAAACAACTCTAGCAAGCATGGGTCTTGTGTGGAATCTTTGAACAATGCAATCTCTCCATGACTTTTCACGAATAACTCCTCGAGCTGGGAAGTCGATTGGTCAAGCGAGATGCGGGTATTATATGGTAAACAGAACAAGCGATGTCGAAACCATGAGTAGACTCAGTTGGTATGCGTGGCTTGTTCTTTGCTTCATAAGTGGTTGGTAAGAGAATCTGAATTTCCATCTCAAGTATTGTACCCTTACCAACTTGTGGAGAATCTGAATTGGCGTTAGAAAGGCCTGAATTCCAAGTACTCTTTGAATACTTGAGTGTCCAACTATCAAGCTAACTCTCTTGTGCAGCAGAAACTTCCCAAATACTGCAGATGTAACCAATCGAGGGCGCTAAAAATGACTGATTTGCCGAAAATAACACCGACTGCTAACAATTGTGGTAGCTGATTTTCCAACAACAGATTGAATAATGTCATAAGAGTCTTGTGAAGTGTTATGTGGACCAAATTGAAGCAAGAAAATATCAACATCACCAAGAATTCGTCTCCAGACTACACTGCCCACTAATTTATGAAGGAAGAGAATTTCAAACTGCTCAAGCGTCTTCAGCAATACACAAATGAGCTTAGTGACACCATTTGCAGCAATCAGATTACGAATCCCAGTTGCACAACATAGATTACTCCACAATCCAAATGAAACTAATTTGAATTTCCACCTTAGGTATCCAATTATATAGGCGGCTCTCGCTTGATACGTCAAACCCCCTTTATAGTTTCAGAAGAGAAGTAAATGTTGAGTGTAGCCAATGTTGCAGAAAACCCTCACCTTTGCCAGAACTGGTTGCAGTATGAACTGAACTTCAACCATCATGAAACGAATGTTCTTCTTAAGTCTGAAGTGTGCGGAGCCCCTACAACACTGTCCTGTAACATGGGCTTGTGCGGTATGAAGCAAACCATGGCAAGAAAATCTCCACAGATACTTGTAACACCAATGAGGATATTTATTGGAATCACATTCGTATACACCCAGCAATTGGTAGCAACATGAAGTAAGATATATAGCCCAGTGAGAAGTGTGCAAAGAAATTAAATTGGAATGTAAGTGTTTCTGCACAACCTCCTCAAAAAGTAAAAGACTGTCATAGACTCCGTGTAGAAGCAAAAGAGAGAGCAAAAAGAACCTTATTATGGAAAAATAATACTGAGTTCAAGCAATGGCATGAACTGAGAATTGAGATGCTGCATTAATAATCCGCCCACTCCAGGAAATAGTTGAAAACAACTTGAATTTCCATCTCAAGTACTCTATCAACAAAAACATATTTAGACTCTGAGTTTCGTTTGCTTGAGATACGAGACTTTAAAATCTATGACTGTAAAAAAGTTTATGTTGAAGAGCCTGTAAAGTAAAAGGAACAACCATGATAGTAACTATGAGAATATTCTTGTGAGCATAGTAATGAAATCTAACACAATCACAAACTGAACTTGAAACTCGAATCACTTGGGTAGATAATACAGTTGCTTGCATATAGGCTTTGTTATAGAGTAGCTCAAAATCAACACCCACTGTCAAAAAATGAAGAATCAAAATCCCAGCTAGAAACCCACTGCCCAACTGAAAGATGAAAGAACCACGGAAAATCCACCTACGACTGTAATGTAGTTGATTAAATAATGCCCTTGCAGTACCAGCTTCACTAGTACCTCTCACTTGAAGTATCAATGGCGACCAGTGAGGCTTACCTTGCTGCAACAATTTATCAGACTCGAGCAACTCACATTTGAGCTGTGAGAAAAAATTTAATGCTCGTTGCAAGCAAGGCAGTTGTGCATACCATTTATGTGCCATGTCAAAGTTCACCACTATAGCCAGTAAGGGAAACAGAAATCTACTCCTCTCTGAGAATTCAGCAGCTAATTTCCATTCACCACCAAATTCAACAACATATATAATTCGAAGACTCAACAAATTCAGAAAATAGAATTCATAATCAGGCACAGAATGAGTAGACCCCCTGAATAAACTCAATTCCTTTTCCACGATCAAATACGGGACAAGGGTACACAAAACAAAGATAGTAACAAAAACCACCATCATGCAAAAACCACACAACAGTATCAGGTAATGTACCAATTAAGTCTTGTGCCATGTCAATACCAATTACCCTGACCAACGTGCATAATAAAATTCCACTTCTATCAGTCATTTGAACGAACACTTTCCTCTCACCATGAATATCAACAGATTTAGCACATAAAAGAGCAATTCAATTGATAAACCTCAAATCTGAAGTATACCCCTGGCTAAAAATTAACTGAATAATGAATTTATCATAAGAAATTGATGAAACAACAACACATTTACCTCTATCGAATAACAATCGAGAATCATCACGTTTGAAGTGAAAACAAGTACTACCCAGAAATTTGCTGATGACTTCATTAACATCAGTTTTCACCACTTTCTCATACTGTAAACTCTCAGCAACAGATAGATTATTCTTCTCATGAAGGAAGTATGGGGAAATCAACCCTAAACTTAGAGAACCTTCTTCATCGTCGGCAAGGAAGGAACCAGAATTAACGACAATTGAAACTTCTTCAAAGAAATAAGAAGGAATCAACTCGATTTACGAAAATTCATCAACAAGTTGTAGAATCGATTCTCATTCTGCAAGGAGATGGATATGATGAAGCGGTATTCCTAATAATCATGAGTGATGTCACCCTCTCAAATGCCTTGGTTAGCATTTTTAACCACCCTTGTAGTCTGCGATCTCGATCTACGGCGTCCTTGTTCATCAAATAATACCAATGCCACTTAGAGCAAACATCTAATTTCTCTGCACGCTATCCTTTCCAACTTCATTATAGGTACTAGTTTTCCATTCATTTCAACCCATTTTTCATCTATTAAATCCATGATAGAAAAAAGTTTTTGAGCAAATTTTTAATGGATAGAATGGCTTTGATGCCAATTGTTGTATTACTACAACAGATTAACAAACAGAATGATAGAAATGGTGAAAATCACCTCCTAAAATCAATAGATTCAGGCCAAATATGAGTTCAGGGAACACATCCATGAGAAGAACAAAGTTCTAATTTGGATTAATAATTTGATTAAGGGTTTCATTACACAGACTTGAGAATATATACTCACTCACTCTCTCAATATCTGACGGCTAGTAACACTCCAAGTGGGTTAATCTAAACCAACCATTAGATACTACTAAGGACATGCACTATAACTATATGGGCACCCCCTAACTAACTACTACTGGCACACAACCTGATAGCCCCTACATTCTACACTACGACAGAATCCTAGTTGGCACGACTAGCTTCCTTTCCCCTCGCGCCCGTCGATGATGCGATGACCCTTGCCTACTTATCACTCCATCGGGGCGTCGACGTAGTGGCCCTTGTGTATTTGGCACCGAACTCGGACGAGTCGGCGCGTCACGAATGATTTCTTTTGAGTACGGGGTGACAACCCAGCCGTTACTTTACTTATCACCTTGCCCGGGATCCGGCTCAGCACGTCGTCTCTGCCCGTACGCACCCACGATTGTTCATGGTTCGTCATGTTCATAAAAAGTTTGACTCATTCACATTGGCTTCGTCATTGCCAAAAACCGGCTCCTTTTATCCTGGCTTTGGTACAGGTTGTACGGGGAGAACACACAAGCGGAGCAGAGTAAACTGGCGCTTTCCGCACCGGAGGTTGCTTTCCAAGCCATAGCAGTGACAAGTCTCCCCTCTTATCACCTCACTAGGGTTCGTCAAATATTTTGTAATAATAATAAATAAAAAAAGATCAATAAATTTTATTTAATTTGTAACCCGACCTAGGGAAGGTGTTGTTAGTCAGATCCCCAGTGGGTTCAGAGGTCCGTCCTTTTGGTCCTAGTCTTGTGTGGGGAGCACACACAGACGGGGTGACAAACCATTGCGTACTGAATGTGCTTGTTTCACAGAAATCTATGTAATATCATTGATTGATTTTATTACTAATATAATTTAGCTCTTATAATTTACATAGATACTGCAGAGTTTTACAAACCAGAAAACATGATCTATCCTTTACTTTTTAAAAATAAGGAGGCGGCGGTGGTGGAGGAGGAGGAGCGGACCATGATACTGGAGCAGTAGGAGGAGGAGGAGACTTGAACCGCGGAATCCAATTTGCCACTGGAGGAGGAAACCGGTTCCTAAACACCCGTTCACGCAACGCCCTTGCCCGTCCCATCTCTGTCTCCGCTACTGTAGATCCATATTTTTGGTTATCAGCGACAACCATCATCACCTTTCGAGTAGGATGTGGATGACCTCTACTAGTGACTTCTCCTCTGATCTCTACTACACCATACATTAACACAAACATCATCAATAGGAGACCAATACTTGTACTCCTTCTGATCAAAACTGAACTTAAAGAATCCATTAATTCCCTAGAAATTGAAAATGGGAACCAAGAGATTTTTTTTTAAGGACTATCTGTGATAGCTAATGTGGTTGCGCAAACAGATGTGGAAAGTTACCTGGTATAGATGAATCTTAATGTGGTTGCGCAAACAGATGGGCAACTGTATTGGACATGATCTGGGTTCGTACTGGAAGATTTATTAATATGACTCGATGAGCCCTTTAACTGCTAGTACATGTTAAAGATGTTTTTGGCGGTCTTATTGTGGCTAATGGGCAATCTGACTCAAGCTCAGATTCTGATCAAAATTGAACTTAAAGAATCCATTAATTCCCTAGAAATTGAAAATGGGAACCAAGAGATTTTTTTTTTAAGGACTATCTGTGATAGCTACACGCTTTCTTGCGTCTCTTTTATAGGAACAAACTAAGAATCTGATAATGTACTTTCAGTACCACGGAATTAGGTTCGTATCATGATGATTTGAGGGACTTACGTACTTAGCTTGAGCAGTTGAGCTTGAGTCAGTGTCCATTTAACTTGTAGCTAGCCAGGTCAAAGTCCAACTAAGGCAGCCAGTTTTTCTTTGTAGGGCAGCTTCTACTTTGTGTGTTAGGTGGATGGGAGTCATGGGACTCTTGGATGGATAACAAAGAGACTTTGTGCTGCATCATTCAAGCCCCACCACCTCCACCGTTCAGTCATAATGGTTCGACCGAGGCAGTGGTCAAAAAAAAATAAAATAAGTGCAATGTTTCTTACTTCATAAAAAACATTGGAGTAATCTCAATGGACGACATGCATCCTTTTTATACCCGGCAAAATTGAGGATACCCAGATTAATTGGGGTCCCTAATAAAGGTCATTTGAAGTAAAACATGACACCCCCTTAACCATATATTTTCTAAATAGTTAAATTATCCCCGCTAATTAAATTAATAATATGTTTAAGTTAATTGATTTAATTAGTTAATTAGTTGAATTAAAATTCTAAAATTAGGTATTATTTGGACTAGCTGTTACGCCCGTGCTTTGCACCAGCCTTGGTTTTCTGTAGAAGAAAATATGTTGGGTGTTAGTGGGCTTTTGGAGATTCAAAATTTGAAGTATAAAACAAAAGAATAGTCTGTTACCAAGAGTGGTAATATTAAAAATAGTCAATAAATTAAAAATAGAGAATAATAAAAATAAAAAATAAAAATTAAAAATAATGAAACGTTGTATTATTTACTTAAATCGAAGAGCGACCATCTTCCTTATGTTGCACAAGCACAACCATCAATGGATAACACCAATGGAGACAATTATCAGGAACGATCCAGACAAATAATCTTGGCACTAACTAAGCAATTGAAACGTGTCTGGACATATGAAATTAACTAAGGATAAGAAATACTAAATCCTAATGCATAAAAAAATCAAACATGTAAAACGTACTTGATCATTGGATTTTTTTTTTCCATCCGAAAAAAAAGAATTTAAAATTAAATCTGCAAAGCACGTTATAGTAACAAGAATGTTTGTAATTTTAGTTATTAAGTCTTCATAGACAAAATGTGAGAAATAAAATTAAAAAGGAGAGAAGCGTCCCTCCAAGACATCTAGGAAATAATGCAAAAATGATACTATTAGTTTTATAAGGTGAAAGAAGATATCAAGGCTAACTCACAAAATCCACCCCCGCTTGAAACTTAAGTGGATTTGTTGTACTTAAATATCTTCATTTATCAAGCTCTATAGATATGCAAGTGGGCAATCATGGCTTCCTTTTCCAGGATTCGTGCATATAAGCAAAAGAAAAGAAGAAATCTTTTCACTATTAAATTTCTCCATTTCTTTCCATTGATTACCTGCAAAAATACAAAAATGAATAGTAAGTACACATTAGAAAGAAAAAACACATTTGAAATAACTAAACATAAGATGACCATGATATTAAACTGCAAACGTGTATGTTCTGCAATTTTCTAGGATCCGTGAATATGCATTACAATTATAACCTCAAAAATCAATATTATGTAAATAGTAGGGGTGAGCAAAAAGTCTGGAATCGCGGATTTCACCCGTATCCGTCCGCAAAAATGCGGGTGAAAATCAATCTGCAAGATCTATGGGCCGGACACAGGTGGGTTTCTCAAATCCGCACTTTTAGCGGTTTGGTTGCGGTTGGACTTTGAAATCACACACACTATCATGAAGTTTTTTTCTCTGGGTATACCCCAATTTGGCCAGGTTTTTATAGACTGGAATTGAATGTTTTCTTAAAAAAATTCGGCTGGTGAAAGGACTTTGCCAGACGGCCGAAGAAACTCCTATGGACACGACACCGGGTCAATGGAAAACACTTAAAAGTGCAATGTTCATCCTTGTTAACGAGGCAGGTGGAAGAGGGAGTCACTCTGCACATCCGAAATGGGAAGGCCAGAAGGTGGAAGGTAGAGCACTTTCTAATAAAAAAAAGGGAGCAAATAGGCGCCAAAGTCTTGTCTAAACTCAAAATAAAGTAACGACCCGATTCATCAAAAGCAAGACAAGTCGGCAAAATCATGTCTGGCCATTTGACTCATTTCTTTGGAAACATACTTAAAATGGTACAAGTGACATTACCCTGTGAAGACTTTATCCGAGTACCCTAAGGAGGAGATGGTGATGGTGGTAAAGGAGGAATAACAGGTTCTATCTCCTAGCCAGTGTTAGACTTCGGAGGAGGTGGTCCTCCTTTAAGGACTCGTCGCTTTTCTATTGGTTCCATCTTAGCCTCTCCCCACCCATTGTGATCATCATCAACATGAATCAGCAATTATTCTGCAGAAGGAATATTGACTACGCATATAGCACAACCAGAACAAAAGCAAAAAGAAGCACACATGAACTATGTGAATCCATTTTGAATGACAATCTAAGACCTACCTGCAACCACCCCAGGCCCTACCTAACCATTTGATTATTTTCAATTAAACAGTGTATAACAGCCTCATAAGCCAAAAGCAGAACAAAATTGAGAGAATTCCATGAACAGGAGTAAAACTCTAATAAGCTAAACAAGTCCCTCTTAGGTATGTCAAACACAAACCCCATGTGCAATAGTTTCATGAAAGTATTGGGTGTTTGTTGGTCGACATGCTGAAAGTTTGAGAAGATGATTAATCTAACTATAAAGACTTGATTTAGATTATGTGAACTATGCAATTTCTGAAGCGAACTCTTTACCATTTCAGATAATATGGAACAGAACATAGTAAATACATTTCGAGCTCCTATAACGTCCATGCAGAACTCTAGTCAGTTACATTTGTGTTCCAGTAAATATCAGGAAATAAGGAACATAAAGATTACTTACCACATCTACGTCACCTTCCAGCTCCACATAAAGCCGGGTAATCCAGAAGGTGGTTTAAAACATAGGAACCTACCATATGCACATAAATAACAACATTAGCGGTCACAGTTTCATCTATACAGTAAAAATTTACTAAAAATACATCGAGAATTCATTTATAGCTTAGAAGTGATGTAAATTATAAAAAAACAGTCATATATCTAAAATGGAAAAGGCAAGGGAAATTTTTGCAAATCGTTATAGAAGTTTCAACATCGAATTAGAACATACTAAATTTTATTGGAACCCTGAGTATCTTTCTCTGGTATAACGGGGAGTTGAAAAAAACATGAATATCAACTTTCAACAGTATATACTTTCGACCAGAATTTTATTCTTACCTTAATATGCACACAGCTACTTCAAGTCCCTCCAAAGAGCCGGCTGCAGCTAATCCATTCGAGGAGGTCTCCCGACAGAAACATCTGCTGCCTCAGATTTGTCCTTCGAGTTACTTGTTTGTGCTAAATCGTTCATATCCTTTTTCATCAACGCTTTTCGGTAATTTGAGTCCTTTTTTGAGTATTGAGTGGCTGCAGCACGTGCACCAGCAATTGCAGCATTGAGAGTGGGTGTTTTATCTATGTCAGATGTTCTTTTGCTGGATAATTGACAAACAAGTGATCCCGGCTTCAAAGAAAAAGAATCTTGTGGATTCGGAAGTTGAAATTTCACAGGTAGCGGACACTCCACGGGGCGAAGACCTCTAACTGCTGCTTCGTGCATCTTTCAAAATTATAAGAAGATATGGTCAGTCAAACATTTGCTAGATGGAGAAGAGGCTTTTGGTTCTCTTTGCTTACCTTCTTTTCCAAGTTATAAATGCGCTGATATCCACGCATCTCAAATGGTACTACCAATCTCTGCAGTTATTAGTGAGAGATCATCTCATCAGATTAAGACATTACAGTAAATTGTACACTCCTAACTAAGCGTATGAATAATTGATAACCTGTGGGTGTTCACAAAGCCAGCAAAAGTTTGTTAGCCCTTCCAATCTAACCTGCAAGAACGGTCCAATCATATATTATGCTCAAAATTCTTTAAGCTGCAACAAAATTTAAAATAGTGCTCTACTTGCATATTAGAATGAGAAAGTTGATAAGTAAAGCTCGCTACCGACCCCTTCAGGTATCTCATCCCAGCAAACTAGCTCTTCACATTTAACACAGCCAACCACATCAACGCATCCTGTAACATAAAAATCCATGCAAAAACTTCTATCAGGATTCACACTCATTCACATTTTAAAAAACATTAATTTGCCGATCATCTAACATAGTTTAAAGAGTATTATTACTTGACAAGTCACTTTACAAATACCTAAAAGTCGAGAAACTGGATAAGATTCTGGAAACTTAAGGTCGGTTACCCCATTTACTGCATAAATTGCCCTGTAAAAATCTTCCATTGCCTTTATTGTTTCTGGTTCCGGAATCTTACCAGCAGCATGAATCCAAAGTCTACCTACACAATCATTTTTCATAATTTAGCAACACAATACTTGCACACTCTCAATGTCACTAGTGATACACAGACCACCAGAGGCCGTACAAAAGGCCAAACCCGTCATATAATACCTCCGTTTCAGTAGAAGGGATACTTTTTGACAAAAAATAGAAGTATATAATTCTTACCTCTAAAGATCATCAATATGGACAAGTTAATAATGCTTCAATATCAGAAAGAACAGAATTAAGATTCTTAATTGTGCATATAACATTAGATGTGAACAAAATTAGGGCTGTTAAAGTTACCTCTGATAGGAGCAGGCCATGATCTTCCTTCAATTCGTTTGATTCCATAAACAAGAAGAGATGCCCATGGCTGGTGCATTGTCAAGCAAGGGTTCTTATCAATTCCTTCTCCCATGAAGCCCCTGTTTTCCAAATTACCCTTATTTTCACAGCGAAGTAGTAGTACTGTAGCAGTGTTGTGGAAGTGGAGAGAAGTGAGGGTTGTGTTTGGAATCTGGATGCTCTTTTGGAAATTGCTATTTGAAAATTAAAGCAATTTCAGTGGGGTGGGCAAACCAACTTGAGATGATCGGCCAGATATTATCGAGCGCCGTCCTAAATTGAGCCGATCGGCCTTTCTTAAGCCCGGCTTGATTGGGTATACCCAGATTAATTGGGGTATATCAAATTTAAATCCATCCAAACCAGTGTGCTAAGGGGTGTCTAAAAGATGCTAAAAAACCAAATTACCCCCAAAAAACCATGCCGACTAAAATCCATCGAAAATATTTTCAAAATCTTTTTCCAAAACTATGAAATAAAAAATTAAAAAAAAAGATTGAAAAGAAACTGAAAATATGTATCATACGGGTTTTGAGATTGGGGATGATTTTGTACCCAATCTCAAATCCTTTATGATTCAACATTTTTACCAAACGTCGGCATGGTATCTTTTGTAGACTTTGCCGACTTGAATTAGTCGGCAGGGTAATTTATTGTCGATCTTGCCGACTTTTCATATTTTTAGAATTGAAAGTGTTGATTCCTTCTGTAATTTTGAGTATGAAATCACTCAGCAGCTTTGCAATCCTCTTTGTAGAAGTGTTTGGCTAGTGTGGTTTCCTTTCCGTACAAAAAAAAAATCTCAAAAAAAAGGAGTCCCATCAAATCTTCCAACAGAGAATTGGGAAACCAGGTCTTGAGCGTCACTTTCCACTATGTTATGCGTAAGCTTTAATTCCACAGATTTTTTCAAAACAACCCAGATAGCTCTAGCTTCAGTCTTTTCAGCAGATTCCGCATCAAAGACAATAGAAGCACAGAAGGAAGCCTTGCTAGAGAAGTCTCTCATCACATAGCCTGCACCATTATCCTTAGTAGTGTCATCATAAGCTCCATCAGTGTTACATTTAATCCATCCAAAAGTAGGGGGCATCCAGTGGTCACTATAGGAAATGGTATGACACGGAGGGTTTTGAACTCTAGTTTTCACAGTGGGCAGCATAGTCTTAGCTCTATGGATGACTGCAACATAATTTTCTTGAAGATTTCTAAAACTAAATTGTTTCTACTATGCATAACCTGATATGCATCCGAAAAATATGGCTGCATAATGCATTATGCATCAAATTTTTTTGTACGCCCTAAAATCAACCAAAACAATGGCTATATAACTTGTTATGCGGTCGAGAAAATGGTTGCATAATTCATTATGCGTCTTTTTTTCTGTTGGATTCAGGTATATACAACGTTTTAGTGGTTGCGTAACTAAATTAGTGGATGCATGAACCAAAATATAGGTGCATAAGGTGTTATGCATATTTTGTGGTGTCTGCATATTGTGTTATGCATCTTTTGTGGTGGATGCATAAAGAATATGTAATCATTTTTCGAAATTTTTTCCTAAAAGAACTATCACCTCCGGTCTTTTCCTAAAAAACTTAAATCTGATATCGTTGTTTATACTCGTTGTGTAGATCTCATTAAAAGCTTTCCAACGAGATAAAATTTATAAAATTCCAAGGCACGATTTTTAATATGTGTTATATCTAACTTTCCTTACCAATTTTACCTGGCTAGTTTGCGGCCTATAGGAATTATTTGGGGCCTATCACTACGTGACACAACTAGGTAAAAGTATTAAGGTATCCTCACTTTTAAAATTCAATCATAAACTTTATCCTTTTAAATTTAAAACCATTTCAAAACCAAAACCTATTCAAATCATTTTTCTCACAAATTAAAATTCAAACTCAAATTTATTCATCGATTCTGACACATCGATCGATTTAAAAGAAATTCCATCATCCATTTTTTTCTTAAAAAAAAAAAAAACTAAACATCGTTGATTGCAACCCATATTCATTTATTATACTTGTGATTGATTTATCTATTCAAGATTGCAAACTACAAACAATCTTGGATTACTGTGTTTAACATAATCGGTCGACGTTCATGTCCATATTTACCGATTCCTATGACAATCAGTCAATGTTTATGAACACGTCAACCGGTTGTCCTAAATGTGTTTTCTGGTCGAAGAAAATTTAACCAGATATCGGTAAAAGTTAATGCCCACATAAACCAATTATGGAATGGAAGAGATACCCAGTTTTCTGTATGTTTGCTTCTTTTCTTTTTTTTGTTAGAATCGGATTATGTGGATGTTCACATAAACTGATTATGTGAAATAATCGGTTTATATGTGACTAGAAAAAAAATGTATTGTTAGAATCAGATTTTATCTATGCATAATTTAACCAATTCTCCTTCGTGAATAGCGAAACACCAACCCAGAATTGGGTTACGAGTGCATGAACGTAAACCGATTTTGGGTAGTGTTTTCGAAGCAAAACAATTAAAAATTTCCAGCTGTTTGATATTTTGAAGATCGATTTACATTAGTTGATCTCACATCTAAAATGGTTAATTAATACCTACAACGATTAATTAACACTAATTAATCAGAAGTAAAATGGGTAGAAAAATAATAGTTGGATAAGGGTTGTGTGAAATTAATTTCTAATGACCCTTTTTGTCATTTAGTAACAGGCCCCAGATAAATGCCCTAGGCCCAAATAAAGGCAATTATACCCCTAAAAAAATAGGATGCATAACGAGTTATGTAGAGATTTTTAATAATTTCGAATAATTTTGGGTGTCACAAAAATTAAAAAATGTTTTGAGCCTGCCAATAATAATAATATTTTTTTGGGCCTTAGCCTAATTTCCCCTTTGCAAATGAACGTGAAATTGGGGGATATAAAAAGGAATTGGGGGATATAAGAAAAGGACAAAAAATGGATCCAGATATCAATTCGGGGTCACCCCTTATCTAAGTATTTTTTTAAATTCTAATCTACCTCTCACTAATCAGGTTTAGTGGTTAATAATAATTAGTAAAAATATTAAGTATTTGTTAAATGATTAGTGTGTATTTGTATTTGGGTGAATGAGATTAGAGTAGAAAGATGGAAAAAAAATTTGAGAGGGAACTTTTTTGGTGAAAGTGGAGGATGATTGTGAAGAGAGAATTGCTGCTAAGAGATTGAAAATTTGATTTTTTCTTCTTTGAATCCACCATTGTTGCATTTGAAATAGCTCGGTGCTTGGCATTGTATTCAACCTAAAAAACCATCATAGGCATTTGTTGGAAATCTTCAAAACCTATTTATTTTAGTTTTAATCAGTCCACTTTAATTTTGATAAGTTAATTCTCGAGCATCGTAGGTACCTATCTTGAAGCATAGTATGTTGCTTAAATTTCTATGCCGGCACATGATGAAAAGTATCCAGGGAAACTTCAATTTTTTCACTTGACTACCGGCATTGATAGAAGAACCATCGAGCATGCCGGCACTTAGTTACGGCATTGAATGTTAGTTACCAAGCATGTCGGCACCATTTTCCGGCATGATTCTTCACCAATTCCGACATGGTCTTCATCACTTCCGGCGATGTAAAAAAATATTCCGTTTTGAATTTTTTTGGTTTTGATCGATCCACTTAAAGCACTGATTAGTTAATTCTCGAGCATCGGCAGACCTAGGTTTCCGGCGAGTATGTTGCTTTAATTTTTATGCCTAGGCACATGATGTAAAGTATCCGAGAAAGTTGAATTTTTTTCATTTGACTATCGGCATTGATAGATTTCTATTGAGCATGCGGTACTTAGTTACGACATTAAATGTTAGCTACCAAGCATGCACACTGAGTTTAAGGCATGGTCTTCATCAATTCCGGCATGGTCTTCATCACTTGTAGCATGATCTTCATCACTTCCGAATTAAAAAAAATAATAATTCGTTTCCAAAGTGAGGAGCCGGCAGAGAAGGAGAAGAGAATTTGAAAGAGATTGGGGAGAGTTTAGAATGTGAAAGGGAATGGGGAATATTTGGGTTTCAAAGCTCTAACCCTGAAAGAGATTAATAAGAAGTGGAGATGGAAATAGGGGATATGATTTTGTTTTTTGATTTTTATTTTGAAGGGAGGATATTTTAGTATTTTCGCACCCCAAAACCACCCCTTAGCAGACACCATGGGTTGGGATAAGTAATCAATATCCCCCAATTCCTTTGTATATCCCCCAATTTCGCGTTCTTGCAAATTCCTACAATTCATAACTCAGTTAGGGATACCCACGTGGTATTGCGGAAAAAACATAGGTCTTTAATAACTTGCAAAAAAAATACAAGCTACATTAATCTCATAGTTCTTCTGTCTCATAAAAATGAGCATTTCCTTTTATTGTTGTCTCACAGAAAGCGATCCTTTTTTATATGTGATATACTTCCGAACTATTGTTTTTCTTTGATGATTCGTGTTGTTAGATTTTATTCTAGCGAATGTGTAGATTATAATTGTGTTTATACTCGTTGAATAAATCTTTTGAAGAGTTTTCCAACGTCATAAAATTTACCAATCTCTGATCTCTAGGTTAAAAGATGAGTCAATTCTAAGTTTTCTCAACTTGTTAGGCATAAAGATAAAAATTAAAAAAATCCTAAAAATCACTACTTTTACTTGTTTCCTTAAGAATCGTGCATATATATAAAAAAAATCGCGATTTCCAAGATGGAAGGAGTATATAAGCAGATTCTGCTTGACTTGGTCAAAGAATTATACCTAGTCGTAGCTGTCCTTTCCTAGCGATATAAAAAACAAATGCTAGTTGTATGCAGGTTTTTTTTTACGATTAATAGTACTTCATTACTCGTCGTTCCCTCATTTTTCCATGGTATTTAGTTATGACCCACCATTCACAAAAATTCACCATTTTAAGATTTAGGATTCTCCCATTTGCCCATGGTATTTGATATATGACCCACAACTTCCCAATAATCCACCATTTTAAAATCTGAGCTTAGGTGGGAGATGGCAAGCAAAAATGCTTCTCACCCTCCCCCTTCCCAACTCTCACATAACCATTTAATGTGGCCCCCTATTTTCTCCAGATAGGGATGCAAACAAAATATATGGTGGTGGTTGATGCCACCTATGGGGGGATTTCTATGCGGGCAAAAGTTGGGGGTGTCAACCATTTTCCGATATCAATATATTAAAAAATCAAAGTACGGTGCACATGCAACACTTTGTTAGAGTCCGGATTTCGGGGAAAATATTTTGAACTCGCAGTGCGAGTTCAAAGTTAGTCGCGACTCCATAATCGTAGGATCTGATAGATATGACATCAGTAAACTCCAAACTTAACCACAGTTATCTAGCCGTTTTTTTGTACATACGCGTATCTTTTCCATTTTCCAGATTCCCGGGTTTTCATATTGGTCATTCATTTTTTGCGCCAAAGATGAAATGTCAAGGCTCCAAAAAACACTGTGCGCAATATTCAAGTTTTATTATGTGATACAGAGAAGCAGCAAATATAGAAAAAGCAGTGTCATCTATGAAAATGAAGACGTAATGGATGAATGAAACTTTGAAGTATAAAATGGAAGTGCAAGGTCGTAAGCCAGACAAGGTAAAAAACTTCTTCTCATCTTAGAATAAACTTGCATTTCGTGTCAAGATGGGTCATAAAATTCGTGATCTTAATCGAATTTTGGAGAAAATTGCAAGGGATAGTGACAGGTTTCATTTTGATGTTATTACTTCTAGCACTCTAACAGACTTTAATAAGCTCATTAGTAGAGAAACCTGCAACACCAAAACATAAAACTCCCAAGAACCTAAGATGTATTCAATGTATCCATCAAAACTCCAACCGAAAGAGTCGCTCATAAAATGACCACCAAATAATAAAACTCCCAAGAAACTTAAAATGTATTCATGGTATCCACCATGGGTTGTGTCGACCTTTTCTTGAACATCATCAATAGACGAATTATCTCTGTCTTCCGGAAAAGAATAGCTTTCAATAAGAACCATAACCTGACCTGATTCATCGACAACAATTGAAATACAAGTAAAAATGTTTGTTTCATATAATTCAATTATATAGATAATTGAGAGGAAAAAGAAAAAGATGTCTATTCTAAATAAAAAATAAATAAAAATCAAGAAACAAAATTAACTAATGTTATTAACTAAAATCACTTGTGGTGATCTTGAATGGAATAGACAGTTAGTTGTATCTCAGCGGTTCCATACAACCAGAAGTTATTCCTACACCATTATTAACCCAATATGGTTCACTTGTGGCTCACTTGGTATACTAAGTGATCAGAAAAGAGAACGTTTGAGATGAAATGAAATCAAGATGTATTTCTTATCTCTAGAAGAAATTACCAGTAGTAAGGTTACCGAAATAAAAGCTTTGCTTTTGTGATTTTATTTCTGGAACTCCAAGTTCTTATTTCGGATTAATGTCAAGTTTTCCAGAAGAATAAGATATATGAAAGATCCTATCTTGGTGCGAAAAAAAAAAATTAAGAACTGCAAGCAAAATTCTGGTATACGATATGTGAAATATCTTGGAAAAATATACTTGGATATATAAAAATCCGGCTAGATAACTGTGGTTAAGTTTGCAGTTTGGTGATGTCATATCTACCAGATCCTACGATTATGGAGCCGCGAATTCAACTTTTCAACTCATGGCATGAGTTCAAAATATTTTCCGGATTTTGGGTCCAAGGAAGAATAACACAAGAGTTAGGTGGAAGTCTGGCAACAAAATAATCACAGCACCTTTCTAAGCCTAGCTCCAATGGGATCGGGATCCAAGATTAAACACCGTAGAAGTGTCGTTAATAGGTAAACAATGAGCGTGATCCAGAGTGAGTGATGCGTTTAGCTTGGATCCAAATTGGAAGTACCCAAGGTACGCAGTTTCAAACTGCGTATGAAAAAAGCATAACACGCAGTTCCTAAATGCGTATCAGAGAATAATTTACGAGGATATTCTTCCACACGCAGTTTGAAACAACGCTTTGACCGGTCAACGTGGTTAACACGGTCAATACGCAGTTTGAAACAGCGCATGGACCGGTCAACACAGTCCATACGCAGTTTGAAACATCGCATGGACCGGTCAACACAGTCAATACGCAGTTTGAAACCGCATTTTTGAGTATTCCTAGAAACACGATTACAAACTGCGTGATGTGCAGGTTTAAAACGCGTATCAAAATGGAATCCTAGATTTCCAATGCACCCAGGCGTTGTATTTTGGTGACGTGGATCCAAGAAATAGCTTGAATCTTGGACCACGGTTAGACCCAGCCTAAAGAAGCCTATTATAGCCTTATAGGGCTCCAATGATTTGGTTTTGAGGGCTCATATGGATTTAAATACCCTAAATTATCTATAATACAAGTACAAAATTATTCTTTGATAACTAACTTAATTACCTAACCTAAACCTAACAAAAAAAAAAAAAAAACTAAACCTAACAAAAAAAAAAAAAAAACAACTCACAACCAAAATAAAAACCCAGCGGGGTCCTCTTTTTTTAGCGTCTTCTTCTTCTATTTTTCTTTCTTTAATACTAACTTTAATTGGGTATGAATTGAAAAACCCATCATTTGGTTTTTCTTTTCGATTGATGAATAGATCAGATTTGATTAAACTAGGGATGCGAAAATAATTTACGGTTGGGAAAACATGAACTCCCAACCGTATTTATGGTTTACGGTTTAAAAACCCAACCGTATATGAATTTTCAAAAGAAAAAAATTCAAATTTTCCAACCGTAGGTTACCCTGGATTTGCCTACGGCGGGAAAAACACAAACTCCCAACCGTATTTGAATTTTCAAAAAAAAAAAAAAACACGATTTGATCTTTGATTTTCAAAAACTAATTATAATAAAGTTTGTTTGATATGATACAAGTACTTATCCGGTTAATAAGTCCGAAAGATGGATTCTTCTTACTCTTCGACTCTACTGCATCCACAAATCACACAATGCTATTTCCCAAATCTGAAAATTAACAGTGCAGCAACAGAATGTCAAAAGTTTTATTAGATTTTTGTCATGGAGCACAAACCATGCACCTACTTTGCTGAGGGCTCAGACTCAGTACAACTACAGAAATATGATGATTGTTCACCAATATTAACAATTAGCATAATCTACGGCCCTGGCTCAACCTCTGGTTAGTTTTATGCAACATTTAATCTTCGGTATCTGACAAAGGGTTTCTAGCTTGGTAAATTTCTCGAAAATAATTTAAAATACTATTAATATGTTTATGTTATTCAGATATCTCCGCTGATATATTCTGGTTTATCTAGGAATCACCATTGGTGATTTCCTTAAGAAAATTCTTGATACCTTTTTTATTTATTGTTCCTAGGTTAATTAAATGCTCATGATGGGTTAAATATGAACATCACTTGTGAAAGATGGCAATTATTATTATAGTAGAATATGACTTGCGAGTTTTTCGGCTTTTTCATCTAATAAATAAGAATGTGCAAGCTTAAGTGTGGTTTGAAAGCAATAAATCTAAATTTTAATAAAGCAATCTAGGGAATCTATTACGAAGAACAAAATGGTCTTATCTGGATACGAATTTAAATTACCAAGACAATAATAAGATAAATGATACTAATTTCATTGTAGTACAGAAGTAAAGTCGTTGGGTAATGGTACCGGCTACCTGAGTTAGAAACTCGTCAGCATCAAAATCTTTATCGATAGAAAAAAGTACGATAAATAATTAGATGAATAATGCAGAAGCTATTGGAGACGATCAAGAAATTTTTAATTATTTTGACTCAATCAAAAACCTGGTGAACCGTGCGATAATAAGACCAATATAAACTTGAGTTATATTGGCTAGGATAACAAAAGAATTTAGATCCATCCGAAACTACTCCCAAAAGTAAATAAATATATTGTTGACCCGTCCAGGAATTTCAAGCTTATCTCTTTTGGCAGTCAACAATTCTTATATAGTTGTATTCTTAGTCCAGATTTTTCTATGTCGGTTCGTAATATCCGTTCTAGATGTTGTTTGAATTTCCGCGGTCTGTATCTTTCCTTTGATTTTAACTTTTTCATGGACGGATATCAAATATTTGTTAACTTTTTGTTCAGACCCACCTTGAGCGAAAAGATCAATACATGATTGTTATTTACACACATATTTATGTCCCCAACTCCTAAAAATGCAATCATCTCGTGGTCGATTTTCTTGAGTGTTAAATCGCGGTTGTCTTCCTCATCTACAAAGAAGCCTCGAGATTCTTACTGTCATGTGATAGTAAAATCAACGCTGCAATGCAACATCAAAAACTTAAAAAATGTAATACAATTCTACTATGTTCTTTTCCGTGTATTTCATATTGATTAAATTTTTGTAGCTCATACATTTTATTTTATTTTGCATAATCTTCCATACACCTTTTCATATCAAATGCAAAAGAAAATTGTTAAATCATCTTGACCTCTCGATGTCATTTTGTTGATCTAGGTCCTTCAATAAGTTCTCCAATTTGTCTTTGTGATCCAAATATTTGGGCTCATGAGATTATACTAAATGCAGCACATTCCCCTTCTAAATTAAAAATAAGTGAAATAGCTTAATTGAACCGTTGCACAGATCCTATATCTAAAGCATCCAAATTAATAGCCTTCTAAACTCTAAAGTTTAATCTCATCTGAATTTCCATATACACATGGACATTAAAAACCTTGAGTAATGAGAATAACACTATTGAAATCCACATTTTATTCCAAAATATTGTTTGACCCTGTTTTCTACATCTAGATGATAGAACGCACATTGTTTTCAGACTTCTGCCAACCTGTTATAGCATATATGCCGTGTACATTACCTAATTAATCGTAGAAAACATGGAAAGCCTAATTTCTAACTCTGCATGAATTGAAGCTTTATAAGATACTCCCTCCGTCCCTATTATATAGGCGTAATATTGGATTTTCCTAGTCCCATTAGATAGGCGGAATTCTAATTCCAAGGTGCTTTTTGACATATATACCCTTATTTATGTTGTATGGGAATTTGTATTGAGAATAAGACAAAGGGTATAGACAAGAAAAAACATGAAAATTTATAAAAACCATGCATTTTCTTATTTTAAGAGATTTTATCTTCTCCGCCTATATATCAGGGACGGAGGGAGTATGAAGGAAGAAATTGATAAGAATTCTACTAAGACAAAAACTTATTAAGCAGCTGAAATTCTCACCAACCGTTATCATTGTACAAATCATCCACGATCGTTGTCACAATAAAATCATAAGAATGAGTAATACCTTTTGATTGCACCAACCGTCTTCATTCTAGGTTACGGAACTTGTTCACTTCATTTTTTAATATACGTCCAGTTGATAATTCTAGGTTACGGAACTTGTTATAGAACCTTCTTCTCCTCATCCATTATCTCTAAAAAGAGAGTAACTGCAAGAAGATTATCTAACAAAGATCATGAATATCCCAACACCTGCAAGAGAAGTACACTGAAGACATCAGTTTAAGAACTTAAAACTACAAAAAAATAATAATAGAAACACTCATTCACAAACTATGAAAAATCAATATAATAAAATAAAAACAGATATGAGAGGATTATCCTACATCATGACCATCCACATTGATTCTACTCAGCCTTTAACGAAACAATGTTGGATAGCAATTTGAAATCCCTCCAAAATCATATAAAATAAATTAGGTAGCATCTAGGCATGCAAGATTAAGCCAAGAAAGTTAAGTCAACCAAAACATCACTGGATCTTCTTTATGCATTGAGTAGTAGCTCCAAAACAACCAAAGAACTTCAAAATCAAGACCTGTCTAAACTCCCAAGCGAACCTAAATAAACCACGCATAAATTCTGTGAAAGTCTAACCTGATCCCAGCTGCCACAAAAAAAAATAAGAAAAAGCCCAAATAAGTGAACCAATTCAAAATGTACCTTTTCCCTTCCGGTGGTAAGGCTAGTTTGTACATCACCCACCAACTTGAGAGCTTTACCAGACGGTGGCATAGCCTTCCCACCTTGTAAATCCTTTTTAGATTCAGAGAGTGATAAATAAGAACCAAACCTGAGCATGAAACTTTATTGTGTTTTCCAATTGAAAAAAACGTTACAATGAAAAACTTATTGAACATGTTGTATCATGTATACATCAATCTCGCATTGAACTACTCCATTGTTTAAATTAAGCACTATATTGAAAACCTCCAAAACTTAACCCCAAATATATGAAACCCTAGGTTTCAATTTATGAAATCATTAACAAAAAAACAATTGATATCACCAAAATCACTTCTTACCTAAAAAATACGTTCAATTTTATTTGAAATCAACATAAGTAGATGAAGATGTTGCAAGGACTTGCTCAAGTAGGTGAAAAGATGATATTGTGGTTCATCGAATCACTGTTAACGGTCGGGGAGGAGAAGTAGATGAAGGTGTAGATTCTGGTGGTGGTGGTGGTGGACTTGGTAGTGTATGGGAAGATATTCAACAGAAGAATTGAATATTTGGAGGAGGAAACCATCGTGATGATATTTTTCTGGGTTTGTAGAGAGGACAAAGGATCGACAAAGAGAAACAACTAAAGAAAAATTGGTTTCGTACGAAACTATTTTAGGGCTAGAGATCCAACGGCCAGGAACAGATAGAATATCTCAATGGTTTCGGTCATCCCAGACCGTAACCCCACTTTGTTTATGTTGGCCCACGCACACCAATACTGAAAGTTTCTTGGCCGTCCAAGTCAAACGAAATACGGACGATAAGGACCGCGAGATGATCATATCTGGCGAATCCTGTCCGCCGATTGACTCTTTGATCAAGGAGTCAATTACCACATCTTTTTGTAACCATGATTAATCGAGGGTATTTTAGCAATTAACATAAATAGTATGTTAAGGGGTGTTGATGGTGGTTTTTAAACAAAGGGTAAAATCTTAAAACCCCAAATAACCTAATGTCGCCAGTGACACATTTATTAGAACATTTAATGCTTGTAGTCAGCAATTAATAGGGGTTATTTTTTCAAATTAGGGTTACAACGAACAGAACCCTAATTCACCTCCGTGCCAATGGCAAATCATGCCAACCACACCTAGCCCGAGCTAGCCGCATCTCTATGCCAATGGCAAATCATGCCATCCATACCAAACGCGCCGAAGCATGCCAACCATGCTAGCCGCACCTCCGTGCCAATGGCAAATTATGCCACCACACCTAGCCAGGAGCTAGCCGCATCTCTATGCCAATGGCAAATCATGCCAGCCATACCAAACGCGCCTAAGCATGCCAACCATGCTAGCCGCACCTCCGTGCCAATGGTAAATCATGTGACCCACACCTAGCCCGAGCTAGCCGCATCACTATGCCAATGGCAAATCATGCCACCCATACCAAGCGGCCGAAGCATGCCAACCATGCTAGCCGCACCTCCGTGCCAATGGAAAATCATGCCACCACACCTAGCCCGAGCTAGCCGCATCTCTATGCCAATGGCAAATCATGCCAGCCATACCAAACGCTGGGCCAAGCATGCCAACCATGCTAGCCGCACCTCCGTGCCAATGGCAAATCATGTCGGCCACACCTAGCCCGAGCTAGCCGTATCTCTATGCCAATGGCAAATCATGCCACCATACCAAACGCGCAAGCATGCCAACCATGCTAGCCGCACCTCCGTGCCAATGGAAAATCATGCCACACCTAGCCCGAGCTAGCGCGCCATGCCAAACACACTCTGCCTTGGCCCTAGCTACCTTTGTTCACGCCACGCCAAGCCAAACACCCTTACCTTGGCCCTAGCCGCGCCATGCCAAAGTAGCGCCCGCACCTAGGCTTGCAAACCATGCAACCTAGGCCAAATTGGCCACGCGTGCCATTGGCACATGCCAACATGCGTCACCGGGTAGCTTTTCCTACCAAGGCCACGGCCCTAACGGCCACGCATGCCATTGGCACATGCCAACACGCTCATTTGGTAGCTTCTCCTACCAAGGCCACGGCCCTAATGGCCACGCATGCCATTGGCACATGCCAACACGCTCATTGGTAGCTTTTCCTACCAAGGCCCATGACCACTAACGGCCACGCATGCCATTGGCACATGCCAACACGCTCGCCGGGTAGCTTTTCCTACCAAGGCCACGGCCCTAACGGCCACGCATGCCATTGGCACATGCCAACACGCTCGCTGGTAGCTACCAAGGCCACGGCCCTAACGGCCACGCATGCCATTGGCACATGCCAACATGCTCGCTGGTAGCTTTTCCTACCAAGGCCACGGCTCTAACGGCCACGCATGCTATTGGCACATGCCAACACGCTCGCTGGTAGCCTTCATCACCTAGTCGTGCCCCTAATGCACGCCGGTAGCCTAACTTGTAAGCCGTGCAACTTAGGCCAACTTGGCCGCACGCGCCATTGGCACATGCCAAAACCTACGCCGGGTAGCCTAACTCGCAAACCATGCAACCTACCACCAAGGCATTCCGCACATGCCACACACGTCACTAGCAGCTCTGGCATTGCCACTTACACTCAACGTACAACCTACCACCAAGGCATTCCGCACATGCCATTGGCACATGCCACACACGCCACCAGCAGCTCTGGCATTGCCACTTACACTCAACGTACAACCTACCACCAAGGCATTCCGCACATGCCATTGGCACATGCCACACACGCCACTAGCAGCTCTGGCATTGTCACTTGCGCTCGAAGTACAACCCGCAACAAGCCGCACATGCCAATGGCACATTCCACACGCGCCACTAGCAGCGCCACTTGCACTCAAGGTGCAACCAACACTCGAGATATCAACACAAGGGGGGATGCTTTCTAGGGTTTTGGTTTGGCGGTCACGGCATGCAGCGTACACTACGCTCACATTAAGAAAGCGTGAATAGGAATAAAGCGGTCAAATAAAACCCTAGAAAGCATCACCCATTAACACCATGCGGTTACCACCTCCTCCCATTATTTCACCCTTTACTCTCTTCCTTCATGAGGCCGGTACGTTTCAATCTCGACTTGTATAAATAGGTCTTACCTATTTCCACCAGACAACAAGTCTCGGTCAGGAGAAAAATACTACACTCTCAGAAAATGCAACTTTGCAAGCTCTCCAAAAAGCTTTCATCTCTTGCAAGCTTCTGAAGCTTTCACTTTCTGATACAAGTCGAGACACTACTCTCCTGCACTATTCTCGGTCTCAACACCTTTCTTTGCTTCCCTCCCCAAATCAACCCTTCTCCTCCACTTTGTGACCGAAGCAAGTCCGGAATGGCCATTTCTTGGTTTAGGCCGGACTTGTACAGTTGATCTCTCGAATCTATAAAGTGCTCACGTGCAACACATTTGTTTAGGGTTTGAACCGTTTCTCACTCACCTCATCGAATTTACGAAATCGGCGAAACGATTTTTACCCATAAATAATTGGCGACCACGGCGGGAGGATTGATCTATCGGCTACAATGTCGACTGTCGATCTCATTCTTCGACCCGAGATGTCAAGATGGTAGGGGAAGGCGACTCAATCCGACGTAACTTCACTGACAACAGGTTACCGGTTGTAAAAACTACACAAGAAAACTAGGGACTCACCAAGATGCTACCAAAGTGATTGGGGACTTGTCGGCGATGCTACCAAAGAAACCGCCTTTTACATGGAGAAGGGCATGTTCGCAAAAACCTATGAAGTGAGTAAGTTCAGACTGCGTAAGATATACGATTTGTTTTAGGTTCTTAGTAAAACCATTATACTACCGAGTATTGTGCCTATTGCTAGCACACACTTTCATAAAAGCAATATTCCTTTCCCGAAACATAATCAGAGTCATATTATCAAAACCATTCATCCAGAAATAATCCAATATCCTCAAAAGCTACCAATTTGTCTACCAAAACGGGTCAAACCTTGAACCGGACATCCAATATGTCTTTCAAAAAAAAAAAAAAAAAAAAAAAGAACCTAAATGAAAGTTTAACGAGAGAAAATTCAAGGAAAATCATCCAACAGGTCCGTTCTTCTTGGAGAAAGTCAACTTTGCATCTTCAAGAGCCGCTCTCTTCATAGTCAACATCTTGGAAAGCTTTTCGAGTTCTACCTCTGTCGTGCAATCTCCTCGAGCGGAAAGGCTTTCGGTTGTTGCATCTTTCAACTTTTGGATCTCGGCAAGGCCTTCGACAAACCACGAAGTGTTGAACTCCTTTTCTACACACACGTCGCGATGGTGCTCCCAGTCGGCAATAACGTCTTCAGAAACAGTGTGACCAGTCACCTCACGCATATCCTCGATGGAAGATAAAGCCTCTTCCACACGCTTAACAGCGCAAATCGACTAGTGACTTTCTTGTTTGTGGCCATATGTCCGTAATTCTCCAGCATTCTCGGTGTACAACGCCTCATGCTTAGACGGGGCACAGCTGAGCCGCCAAACCAAGACATGACCTGGATAAGGAACCAATCATGGGGATCAAAAATAGCGCCTGCACTGGCCTCACGACTCGCAAGGGGTTTTCTTCCATGTCTACTAAAGCAGCAACCATCGAGAGAATCATCCACCGTTTGAACCACATCCGTGCCGGCAATTGGCTAACTCACATCTCCAAGTCACCGGCCGGTGGCACCAAAAACAAGTTTCCATGTGGCTCTACCCCTTAATCGTCCTCCGAACAAGTTCCTCCCGCGAACTTGAGTCGGACATTTTTCAAAAGAAGAAACGAGAAGAAGAAAGAAAAGAAGTGCGGAACTCACCGAACCACTTCCCGAAAAAGAACCAGTCTTGCGGAGGAATCACTCTCACTTGTCGAACTTTCTTCTTTCTCTCCGACTCATCACCGCTATGAGAAGGCTCAAGATCTTCTTTGGAATTCTTTGAAGAAATTGCCGTCTCGGCAACGTGCGAAGGGCGAGAAAGCATTAACACTACCGAAGCCCGGGAAGAAACAAGACACATGTTTTCGGCGAAATTCACGTGTTTTGAGACAAACCAATGAAGAAGCGACACATACACGGTTATTGGAAGAACCGAAAGACACGAGAGCTGTGGGAGGATCTTTTGAAACGATCAGGAACCCTTGGCACGATTCTTCGTTCTCCGATTCCTTGGCACAGGGACTTTCGAGGTTCTAGGCAACTTTCGCTTGAGATCTCTCAACATTGGATACTTCTTCAAAGCTAGGGGAAGGTTTACAGAACGTTCTCCACCACGTTATTCACAAACTCTTGGATCATAATAAACTCGTCGCACCAGAACTCATTATAGCCGAAAGTCGTCGAAGTTACTCTTCCCGTTTGAAAGAAGGGAAGGCGGATACCCGGCTCAAGGGCACTAGCATTAAGGGCGGCATGCAATGAATCCTTGGGGATCACCGGCCGGTAAGCAAGAGGCACCCCTTGATCGAAACCCATGTGACGAGCAAGACGGTCGATATTATGTGACTATCGGAAAGACCCCATAAAGAAAGACGGCATATAATAGGACGTGCGGCTTTGCATAAACAAGTTTTCACCAACGCTCAAATCGCCATCGGAAGACAAAGACATGAGCGGAGCGAAGCAAAAGGTGTCAATTTGAGTCACCGACCTATGGACCGGCTCCCATGGGCGCGATTTCATACGACTTATCAAGAAGACTAACCAAGCTCACGCCAACTCTTGGGCCTTTGTTCACCCATCGAAGAATTCGAGAGCCGCCCCAACTCGCGGGAATCGAAGGCATCGGTTTCTGGAGCATACTTCTCAAAGTGCTCCATATCCGAACTTGCGAAAAGCAACGTGCACATATGAATTCACTTTCATGAAACCATTCGAAACTCGCATGTTCGCAACTAGGTGATCCGGATGCACATACGGGGGCAGGAATAGCTTGCCAAAGGGAAGAACTTCACCTTTTGCCAACTTCCACAGCAATCACTAGCAACTCGGGTCTTATCTCCTTCTTACGGAACCGTCGTCAAAAATGTCTCTAGACAAACTGAGAGCCAAAATGCCGCAACGTGAAGATCATCGTTTACATTCGAGTTCCGGCTCATCAGGAAACCATTGAGATATCCACCGTTGTAAAGGCACCTTTCATCCTCTTTCCGGACGAGAATCCTTCGACTTCGCAGGTGGAGTCTTTCCGAGCGAAATCTTCCAACTTAGCAGCAAGGTCATCCCGCATCTTCCCCTCACTTTGAGATAATTGGATTTTAAGATTCCCGATTACAGAAAGATTGAGCAAAGAGAGCCACACTCTCCAAGGAGAAAGTTATCTCACCCCATCTACATATGATCGTATGGGTGTCCGAACACCATCTCGGAGATGAAAGCAACCAAGCCCGAGATATCCTTCCTAATGGAGATTTCTTGGAAGCTCGACAAACATCAATAATCTGCGCTCGAGTCAAGTTGGTATTTATATGCTCCTTACTCACCATGAACTCAACCCATCTATCAAAAGAACGCAATGGGCTTTGGCACATCCCGAAATCAATATTGGAAGAGGAATATACCCCTTTATGAAGACAGAATCGTATGGTGTTCTCAGGCGAACCGAACGTGTCTTCTTTTCATCTTCACCACCGGTTAACAAAATTGGCACGAAACTTGGGTGATTTTTCCGGCGGAGGCAAGTTTTTGGCTAAGAATTCATCATCCGTGTCCAGGTTTGGAACTATGAACATCCTTGATGAGGCGAAATTCATTGGGTAACATCTTGCCGGATTTCTTCATAACAACTTAGTAACAAGATATCGCACACGGAGAAAGACAAAATTATCTCCCGACACATAACCACGCCCAACAAAGGAAAACCCTACAAATACAAAAAAAAAAAAAGAAAGGGCGTATTCTTTGCGGCTCAAAAGCGCATACACGCAGATATTTTCTTGGTTCAAAATTATATACGCAGTATTTTATACGGGGCTCAAGTGCGTCTGCAGATTATCATTCTTCGGGTTCAAAATTATATATGGAGCATTCTCCACGGGTTCAAAAATACACACGCGCAGTATTTTTTGAGTTTCAAATTATATACGCAGATTTTATACGGACTCAAGTGCGTCTCGCAGTATCATTCTTCGGGTTCAAAATTATATATGGAGCATTTTTCTACGGGTTCAAAACGCACGCTGTGATATTTCTTTCGGGCCGAAAATTCATGCAATATTTCCTACGGGTTGAAGTCATATGACATATATCTGATATTCTTCTTCGGGATTCACACAGTATTCTCTGACGGGCCCGAACGCACACGCGTATTTTCTTGTGGTTCAAAATTATACACAGTATTTCATACGGGCTCAAGTATGCTTGCGGTATCCTTCTTCGGGTTCAAAAATTGTATATGGAGCACTTTCCTACGGGTTCGAATAATATATGTATTTCCCTTGGTTGCATACATACAATATTTTCTACAAGAGACCTAAGAAATTATATGCAATATCATTGCAAGAATTATAAAGCCTCTACTCTTGGGTTTGCACCTACATGAAAAGGGAAACAAGAGAACTTGGAAGACATAAGCTGGTTTTCTTTGTGACTCGCCGCTAGTAGGAAAGGATGAAAGGAATAAGGTGCAAGATGAGAGAAAGGGATTTATATATATATGGGCGTGAAGATTCTAAAATAGGGAAGGATTTCCCTTTACCAAAAAATCGTGCGGACTCACAAGAACGCCCAACTTCCCAATGTCGCCCAAGTTGCGCCAGGTCCCACCCGACTAGCACGCTCGGTTTCCCAACTCGCAACCACTTCCCAATGCCGCCCAAGTTGCGGCCCCACCAATCACGCCAACTTCCCAATGACCGCTCAAGTCCCGTGCAAGCACGCACGACTTCCCCACCTTGCGCCGGTCCCACCAGCTAGCACGCCCAGTTTCCTAACTCGCGTCAACTTCTCAATGCCGCTTGACTTCTGTCTCTCAATGATGCTGACTTCCCGATTCTTGACCTTTCCGATTTGTGCAAAGCGCGAGGCAAGGTTCCAAATCTATTTATAAAAAGGTCAGACAAATTTTCTCAATTCTCTTTACGATTTCTTCTTGATAGTCTGTCACCATCTTATGCTTACCTCGCAACAAAGCTCTGTTAAAGCTAAGCATGGGACTTAATGTTGATGGTGGTTTTTAAACAAAGGGTAAAATCGTAAAACCCCAAATAACCTAATGTCGCCAGTGACACATTTATTAGAACATTTAATGCTTGTAGTCAGCAATTAATCGGGATTATTTTTTAAAATTAGGGTTACAGACGAATGCAACCCTAATTCAACTCGTGCCAATGGCAAATCATGCCCGACCACACCTGGCCGAGCTATCCGCATCTCATGCCGGCCATACCAAACGCGGCCGAAGCATGCCAACCGTGCTAGCCGCACCTCCGTGCCAATGGCAAATCATGCCCAGCCACACCTAGCCCGAGCTAGCCGCATCTCTATGCCAATGGCAAATCATGCCGCCATACCAAACGCGCCGAAGCATGCCAACCATGCTAGGCGCACCTCCGTGCCAATGGCAAATCATGCGACCACACCTAGCATAGCAAAAAGCATCTCATGCCAATGGCAAATCATGCCAGCCATACCAATCGCAGCCAAGCATGCCAACCATGCTAGCCACACCTCCGTGCCAATGGCAAATCATACCAACCACACCTAGCCCGAGCTAGCCGCATCTCTATGCCAATGGCAAATCATGCCGACCATACCAAACACGCCGAAGCATGCCAACCATGCTAGCCGCACCTCCGTGCCAATGGCAAATCATGTCAGCCACACTGGCAGGAGCTAGCCGTATCTCTATGCCAATGGCAAATCATGCCCAACCCATACCAAACGCGCGCCAAGCATGCCAACCATGCTAGCCGCACCTCCGTGCCAATGGCAAATCATGCCGCACCTAGCCCGAGCTAGCCGCGCCATGCCAAACACACTCTGCCTTGGCCCTAGCTACACTGTTCACGCCATGCCAAGCCAAACAACCTTACCTTGGCCCTAGTCACGCCACGCCAAGCCAAACACCCTTACCTTGGCCCTAGCGCGCCATGCCAAAGTAGCGCGCCGCACCTAGGCTTGCAAACCATGCAACCTAGGCCAAATTAACCACGCGTGCCATTGGCACATGCCAACATGCGTCACTTTGGTAGCTTTTTCCTACAAGGCCACGGCCTAACGGCCACGCATGCCATTGGCACATTGGTAGGCCCGAAAGATGTGTCTAAATTACGGCCTACGGGTTATCGCCGCAAGTGCACGGGTGTCTTCAATGAAGACAAGTGCAAAAACGGTCGATCCACGAGAGACGAGGGGTGCTTTCAAGGTGATCTTATGGCTTTCTAATCGAATTTCAACGGTGACGGAGTAACAAAATGGTTTGTCACAAAAGCACTGAATGTAAAGTGTGATGAACTCGAGCTAAGGCAAAAGGTAAATTGTAACAGTAAGTGAACTCTAGGGTGTCGAATCCACCATATAACCTCACTAAGTTGATTCGGGTTTTAATGGTGTTCTCGTCCTTGTAATGGAAAGTTTGCCATTCATCCGGGGTCTCAATGGATGACTTAATATCAACCGAGGCACTAAACTAATTCCTAGTATTAGTTTGTCTTGTCATAGTACAACTAATCACAAACTGTTTCATTTCTCGGGTGATTAAAGCTTTATCCTAAGATGGATACTCTAATCACAATTAAAGTATTTTTCCACAGTACTAGTTGTCTTCTCGGGGCACAACTAGTCTAAGAATCCATATTGTTCAATGAAGCATGAATTGCACACATTTAACATAGAAATAGCCTGACTACAATGCATACAAAAGATTGACATACATTGTGAAAGTAATATGCAAAAGGGTTTAGATTAAATGTATCCTAAGCATTAAAGTACAATCAAGAACAATTACAAAGCATGAACAACTCTGTTAGTAAAAAGAGTTTTAGGTTTCATCTCAACCCTAGCCAAAGTAATTAAAACATCAAAGTAACAAAAACTACAAGTTAAGTCTTATTGACAGCACCGGCTAATCCAGGCGTGCCCGCAAACAACACAAATCATCTCTATTTATACATGCAAATAAAACCCTAAAAACCAAACCCTAAATTTCTCAAAAAGTAGAAATTAAATGCAAAATAGAGTACCCATACTCTGAGTCGCTTTCCTCTTCCTTGTCGTGCGGTTGTTAACCCATCACTCGATTGATTACAAGTAGCCCTAACCTAGTTCCATTTATCTATCATTTAGCTTCTAGGGTTGAGAAGCTATGTAATAGATAATCTAAACTAGGAGCGGGCTATTGGGGTTGGTTGTTGCTCGATATGGTGGTGGTGATGGGTATGTCGGGGAAAGAGGGAAGGTGTTGGTCGGGTGAAGGGAGGTGGAGAAGCGAGCTCTCTGCGCAGCGATGGAGACGGAAGAGAGGTATGGGGGGGGAAGAGAATAGGGTTAGGTTTTACGTGTTAGGGGCTTATATAGGTGTTGTGGTGTTGAGCGCAGGGCATCGAAGATCGATGGGAACGCCGCACCGAGGCGTAGGATCTTGCGGGAGAGATCCGAACGGTCGAGGTTGGTGCCGGTTACGCAGCGGACGGTGTGAAACGGGAGCATCGGTCTTTGATGGAATGGAGGCGGCACTTAGTTGGATGCGGCCCAGGGAAGATCTAAACGGTCGGGGATGGATGGGCTCGGATCAGGGTCGCGGGTCGGAGTCTAGTTCAAGCCCATGTCTTGTAGATGAGTTGCTACTTGTTGGGTTGCAACTGATTGTAGCGGAGCTTTGGCTATATGCTCCCATAGATGCTCGACTCCACTTCTTCGCTCTTTGGCTCCTTGATTTCTCCGAGCTTTATTTATTACCTAAAAAACACAAAATTAATTAATACAAATATTTATTCTTGAAAACAAAGAAAACACGAGGAATATGGGATAATAAATGATTTCTAAGCGCAAAAGATGAGTAAAATGCCAATAAATAGATGTATAAATATGCACTATTTGGCACTCATCACATACCCCCAAACCTCGAATTTTACTTGTCCTCAAGTGAAACGGAAAATAAGAAATCCTAACTATACCCCCGTCGCAGTCTCTCGAATGCATTTAGCGTATGCACTAAGCCTTTAAACCCCTAGGTGTCCCTAGTGGACGAGTTGTAGTCTCGTGAGGGTTTACAAGAGGTGTACCCACAAAACCTTCTCCAACCCGAATGTAAAAGAGTCTCAAGCCTCCAAGAAGCTATGAGGACATAGAGTTTCGCATGCTAGTAACGAAGTTAGAACTATCGAAGAACGTATTCTCATCCTTAAGTCCGGCGAGAAGTAACCATACCATATGAAAGAATTCGGATTCGATTGTGATCATAAGCCTCGACACGCCTCACCATTAGGGTTTTATGATAATTGCACTCAAAAAGATCGCTTTTTAGTCTCTCATGTGTGCGGGCGGTGAATAAAGAGAGAAATCACGCACACGTTGTAGGTAAGAAGGATAACCTTAGGAAATAAAATCTGGAGACTCCAAGTGTGGATAAAAAGAATCTTTTACGATGATCTCTAAGAAAGGAAAATCAACCATTAGCAAGGGTGGGAGTACTCACTACCTTCTCACCCGATCGGCAATTAATATCACTCTCATAAGAAACCATAGAAACGTCTTCTCAATCTTCGGTCCCCAACTATTGATGACAGACACGAACTTTACAAAAACTTGATTTTTTTTTTTTTTTTTTTACATGAAACGAAAATAATAATACAACACAATTTTTTATTTTTTATTTATTTTTTATTTTTTTTATGTTACAATAAAACGATAAACTCAATTTTTCATAAACTTCATTAATTCTCATTTTTCTTTTCTTCGTTTTGTTGCATATAAACCTTGGACTATCTCAACTTTTCTTTCCATATTCGATTCCGCTCGGTTCTTCGACGATGATGTGTTTCTATGGGTCTTGTTGATTGAGAGAGAGAATGATGCTAACTACAAATCGGTATTTGGAAGGAGTTTTCATCTTTAGACGTCACCCTCATGATTGACGGAATTAGCACTCAAGAGATCAAAAGTAGTCTTTGAAAGTGGTGCGAAGTTGGGTAGCTCACCATTCCTACCGGAATTGACGTACGGTGACACACTCTAAAAGCTTTTCTAGAAAGTCACAAAGAGTGAAGGTCAGTACCTCGCTTGATGTAAAATGGGTAGTCTCCACTATGGGTGATCACAATTCTACTCACTGAATATCTAAACAGCACCTAATTAAGCCTCTCGGTATGGTTAAATCCAACTTTAACGCTCTAATCAACTAAGAAACCCGATTGTGTTTCTAGGTACTTCCAATTCGTTATTTGATTGATTCTCTATGTAAACATAGCTAGAAGCATGCTAGTGACTCTAAAATCTCTAAAAGTTGGAGGTTTTTACAAAAAGAGTTTTGAAATTTTTGAATCTTTTTTTTTTTTTTTTTTTTTTTTTTTTTTTGAAAAAAAAAGGTGAAATAAAAGACTAAAAACCTAAATGCAAATCACACCCCCAAACCTAAATCAAACATTGTCCTCAATGTGTCAACAGATAGGAAAAAATTAAACAGTCACATACCATGAGAACTATGCTGAAAAGATAAAAGGGAAGAGATTACCGGAATGTCGGCGGGAGCAAGGTTGAGCTTCATTCGTCAAGGCTAGAATCCAATATTCTCAACGGAGATCATATCGGATTAGCATAATATATGTGCAAGAAGACTCAACCGAATCAAGAAAAGAAAAATTTTTAACAAGTCCTACTGGATATATACAATGAAAATTCACCATAAACTAACAGTCTAAAGAGTTGAGGATCAACCCAAAAGACGATATGTACAACCATCAACAATCTTACACAAATATAACATGAGAGTGCACGTAAGACTGCAAATGGGAATGAGTTTCCCCCAAACCTAAACTTGTGAACGGGTGTGTTTGTGAGAACAAAATCTTGCAATTTTAAAGGTACATCATGCAAAAAGGTCTAACTCAAAATGAGTTTTGCTAATTACAGCAAGTGCATATACATATTCCATTGTGGCTCCTTAAGAGTGTTATACTTTGATGCAAAATAGTCCAAGAGGACTTGGGAAGCACAAAGTTCTAGGCCTAAGTTAGGCAATTTCAGAAAAGTTGGTTTTGCAATTTTGTGACAAACTACACCTAGGTTGGGTGAAGGAGTTTCAATTTGTGACTCAGGGGAGAGAGGTTAGGTACATCTAAGTTATTTTCATGTAAAAATCATTTGCACCGCCACACTCTTTCCTAAGGTCAGGAGTGGGTAAATCATGGTCTTTTTCATGGACAATGGCACAGGTTCCACATCAATATCACATGCATGAATATTTAAGAAGCATCATTCATAGGGTTCACGGGAGAGACACTTAATGTCGCCGAACCTAAAAATTCTATTACATTTTCAAATACACATGCTCTTCATATTCATCATCATCATCATCATCATAGCAAAATCCATCTCTCCATTCAAAATTGTAGTATTTTTAGTGTACTCATCTACCTCTAGATTAGGTTCATATTCAATGTTGTGCATGAGTAAGACTAGAAACACTATTTTCAATCCCTATCATTTTGTAACTCAATCAGTTCCTTTGAAGAATCATCTTGAGTTGCTCCATTGAAGGAGAGTCTTCACTAGTGGGTATGCATTCCTCATATGGATATTCATTGTATGGTTGTGCATGAGGTTCACTAGAGAAGGGAAATTCGAACATGTTGCTTTATATGGATGGTCATGCATTGCATTCATTTCAAGCCTAGCATTTTGCTCCATGAGTGTTTCCATTGCTGATTGCAAACTAGGAGTTGGGGGAGTATAAAATTGTTCATCTCCCCTCTGTGGTGAATGATGCATGTGTGCAGGTTGATTATGGTCCCAATAGTCACTTCTAGACACTTCGTACATTGGATTATCATGGTTTTCCCTAGATCGTCTAAAATCATGCAAGATATAACAATAATCATCAGGTGGTCTAAACCACCATAAGGTGCAAGCATAAATATATTGCCTAGAGGAATTAGATTCGACAGATTGCCTTTCTAAGGCAGATTGTCTGACTAAAGCAGATAGTCGAACTTCTAATTGATCTAAAAGTGATGACTGGGTATGAGGAGAGTGTTCATTCTCAACCTGTGATGGATGATACATGTGCTCATAGTGATTAGGGTATGTGAGGTCAGGGCCCTGAGAAGGCATAAAATTCTACTAAATCACTATGGTATGTGGGGGGTTCATCCTGTGAAGCGTGCCCGTAAGCACGCTCTCTAAGGGATTTGTTTCCATCCCCAGATGCAGACCAAAATCCTGACATGGTCTAGCTCTCAAATTGAACTCAAAGCCCAGTGAAGTGGACTAAGTTTGGTTTATTGGGTTTTTGGTTTGTTGGGTTTCATTTGGTTTGTTGGGAAGCCTAGTAGTTGTTTGGCTCAATTTGGTTTTGATGGGCTTAGTTTGGTTGCGGCCCAAAGTGTTTGCAAAACTTAATGGAAGGGGTGAAATTTTTGGTTTTGAGAGTGGCTCAAAGAAGGTGAAACCCACACGGCCCAGTATGCGGCCCAGGTTGGGTTGAAGTGGGCTCGGTTCGGTTCTGTTAGCCCAGGTTTGGTTTTTGTTAAGTGGGCTAGCTGTGTGTAGAGCCCAGGTTGGGTTCAATGAGGTTTGTTTATTGTTGTGGTCATCGGATCGTGATTAGGTTGAGTTGAGCTCACCAATGGAGTTTCTCTTATGACATTTTCAAAGGTTGGGTTTAGTCAAAACGGCTCTGATTTGTGGGGTGAGAATTTTAGTGGAATGTCAAGCCACAATTGGGTTTCCTTAAAAGCGGTTGTGTCACAAAGACAAAGACAGGGCTTTTGCAAAGCACAAGGAAACAATAATGCACGGAGTTATTTAACGGGTTTGGCCAAAAAGCTTATGTTCGGGTTGTGTGGGATCTTTGCTCAAGCTCAAAAAAGCACCCACAAGGTGATGGCAACAAGGTTTGCTACCTCTAGTTCACAAGGTTTAAAACCAATTCACAAGGCCACGGGAGGTCACAGGTGGGCGACAGGCGAGATGCTGCGGGGTTCACCACATGCATTTGGTGAAACCCGTGGGCTAGCCAGCTGCCTCAAACAAACAATTAGTTCAATGGGGTTTGCCGGGCGAGGCACAACAGCTCAACAGGTGCATGCAAGGTCACGAGATCAAAGATGTATTCACATGAGCATCCCGACTAGCGGGGCATGCCTCGTGGTTTACAGCGAGGGCAATACAAGTGGTAGACCAAGGATTTATTCACGGGGTAAGTTCACGGCTTGCAGGCTTCGAGGGCTTGCAAGGTGATGGGGGTCTGCACTTGGTGCACGAGGATATGCAACTTTACGGCCGCCGAGATTGGCTATGAGCTACCTGCAAGAAACACAGCGGTCTTGACATGAAGCGAGATGTACAATTGGTGTCACGAGGTCAGTTGACCTTAATTATCCAGCAGTGTTATGCACCATAGCTCAACAAGGTCACGAAACTAAGGGTTATGGTTCAAGGCTAACACGCAAGCATACACATGCTACCGAGGCATTCATTTAAATAAGCAAAATTAGATACAATACCTCCAGATACACGGGTGTAGGCAATCCACAGTTACATTTGTTTTGCTCCCTTTTGTTCTCCTCCTTGGGTTATATCTCAGCCTGCCAGGTACTGTTAACTCAACACTCAACTTGAGTTCTCAATCTCTGTGGCTAAAGCACTATATGGGACTGTGCACAATTTGGTTTTGATGTTTATGGTATGATTAGGCTAAGTCACAACTCAGCAGACAATTGGTACTGCAAAGATGCAACTACACAGGGAGTTTAACTCAAAATTTTAAGCTAAGTTATACTAACAAAGAACTAAAACAAGTTAAATACAAATATATACAGGGGAGCATAAATAGCTAGAACAACTGATGCAATCACAGGAGATGGATTAACAGGGAAAGAAAAGTTACAACTAACTAATATGCAGGATATTAAACTAAGTTATAAGAAAACAGATTAAAAGCGAAAAAGATAGGCCAAAGAAAAACAAGATGAGTATATACGGGGGTGAAAAAAGTAAAGCAAAGCACAAAAATCAGCAAGGCACTGCCAAGTCCCCAGCTGGCGCTAAAAACTTGGTAGGCCCGAAGATGTGTCTAAATTACGGCTACCACGGGTTATACCTAAAGTGCACGGTGTCTTCAATGAAGAAGGCATGGCAAATACGGGCCGATCCACGAGACGAGGGTGCTTTCAAGGTGATCTTTATGGCTTTCTCTGGCGAATTTCAACGGCGACGAGTAACAAAATGGTTTTGTGCCGAAACGGCCGAGTCGAAGTGTGATGAACCTGAGCTAAGGCAAAAAAGGTAAATTGTAAACGGCAAGTGAACTCTAGGGTGTCGAATCCACCATATAACCTCAGCTAAGTTGATTCGGTTTGATAAAGTGTTCGTCCCTTGTAATGGAAAGTTTGCCATTCATCCAGGGTCTCAATGGATAGCTTAATATCAACCGAGGCACTAAACTAATTCCTAGTATTAGCATTTGTCTTGTCATAGTCTGACACCTAATCACAAATCTGTTTCATTTCTCGAGGTGATTAAACTTATCCTAAGATGGATACTCTAATCACAATTAAAGTATTTTCCCTAGTACTATTTTGTCTTCTCGGGGCACAACTAGTCTAAGAATCCATATTGTTCAATGAAGCATGAATTGCACACATTTAACATAGAAATAGCGACTACAATGCATACAAAAGATTGACATACATTGTGAAAGTAATATGCAAAAGGGTTTAGATTAAATGTATCCTAAGCATTAAAGTACAATCAAGAACAATTACAAAGCATGAACAATCATAGCAAAAGAGTTTTAGGTTTCATCTCAACCCTAGCCAAAGTAATTAAAACATCAAAGTAACAAAAACTACAAGTTAAGTCTTATTGACAGCACCGGCTAATCCAGGCGTGCCCGCAAACAACACAAATCATCTCTATTTATACATGCAAATAAAACCCTAAAAACCAAACCCTAAATTTCTCAAAAGTAGAAATTAAATGCAAAATAGAGTACCCATACTCTTCCGAGTCGCTTTCCTCTTCCTTGTCGTGCGGTTGTTGCAACTCCATCACTCGATTGATTACACAGAGCCCTAACCCTAGTTCCATTTATCTATCATTTAGCTTCTAGGGTTGAGAAGCTATGTAATAGATAATCTAAACTAGGAGCGGGCTATTGGGGTTGGTTGTTGCTCGATATGGTGGTGGTGATGGGCGTGCAATGTCGGGGAAGAGGGAAGGTGTTGGTCGGGTGAAGGGAGGTGGAGAAGCGCAGCCTTCCTGCAACCGATGGAGACGGAAGAGAGGTATGGGGAGGAAGAGAATAGGGTTAGGTTTCTGTGTTAGGGGCTTATATAGGTGTTGTGGTGTTGAGCAGGCACATCGAAGATCGATGGGAACGCTGCACCGAGCGTAGGATCTTGCGGGAGAGATCTGAACGGTCGAGGTTGGTAGCCGGTTCTGTAGCGATCTGGTGTGAAACGGGAGCATCGGTCTTTGATGGAATGGAGCGGCAAGCACTTTGGATGCGGATTGGGGAAGATCTAAACGGTCGGGATGGATGGGCTCGGATCGGGTCGCGGGTCAGGTCTAGTTCAAGCCCATGTCTTGTAGATGAGTTCTTTACTTGTTGGGTTGCAACCGACATGCGTGAGCTTTGGCCATCTTTGCTCATAGATGCTCGACTCCACTTCTTCGCTCTTTTGGCTCCTTGATTTCTCCGAGCTTTATTTATTACCTAAAAACACAAAATTAATTAATACAAATATTTATTCTTGAAAACAAAGAAAACACAGAATATGGGATAATAAATGATTTCTAAGCGCAAAAGATGAGTAAAATGCCAATAAATAGATGTATAAATATGCACTATTTGGCACTCATCACACATGCCAACACGCTCGCTGGTAGCTTCTCCTACCAAGGCCACGGCCCTAATGGCCACGCATGCCATTGGCACATGCCAACACGCTCGCTGGTAGCTTTTCCTACCAAGGCCACGGCCCCAACTACCACGCATGCCATTGGCACATGCCAACATGCGTCATTGGTAGCTTTTCCTACCAAGGCCACGGCCTAACGGCCACGCATGCCATTGGCACATGCCAACACGCCGGCGGTAGCTTTTCCTACCAAGTCCACGGCCCTAACGGCCACGCATGCCATTGGCACATGCCAACACGCTCGCCGGTAGCTTTTTCCTACCAAGGCCACGGCCCTAACGCCACGCATGCTATTGGCACATGCCAAAACGCTCATTGGTAGCCTTAAATCACCTAGCCGTTCCTAATGCCACGAGCTTCCTAACTTGTAAGCCGTGCAACTTAGGCCAACTTGGCCGCACGCGCCATTGGCACATGCCAAAACCCACGCACGGGTAGCCCAACTCGCAAACCATGCAACCTACCACCAAGGCATTCCGCACATGCCATTGGCACATGCCACACACGCCACCACAAGCGGCTCGCATTTCCACTTACACTCAACGTACAACCTACCACCAAGGCATTCCAAGACATGCCATTGGCACATGCCACACACGCCACCAAAGCAGCTCCGGGCATTGCCACTTACACTCAACGTACAACCTACCACCAAGGCATTCGACATGCCATTGGCACATGCCCACGCCACTAGCAGCTGGCATTGTCACTTGCGCCTTTCCCAGTACAACCTGAATAAAGGGCATTCCGCACATGCTAATGTCACATGCCACACGCTCCACTAATTAGCGGCGCCACTTGCACAAGGTGCAACCAACACTCGAGATATCAACACAAGCGGGGATGCTTTCTAGGGTTTTGGTTGGCGGTCGCGACTTTAGTCAGTACACTACGCTCACATTAAGAAAGCGTGAATAGGAATAAAGCGGTCAAATAAAAGAGGAAATAATGGTGAAAACGTTTTCACCCATTAACACCATGCGGTTACCACCTCCTCCCATTATTTCACCCTTTACTCTCTCTTCCTTCATGAGGCCAGGGTACGTTTCAATCTCGACTTGTATAAATAGGTCTTACCTATTTCCACCGGACAACAAGTCTTTGTCGGAGAGAAAATACTACACTCTTTAAAAGGCAACTTGCAAGCTCTCCAAAAGCTTTCATCTCTTGCAAGCTTAGAAGCTTTCACTACGATGCAAGTCGAGACACTACTCTCCCGAACTATTCTCGGTCTCAACACCTTTCTTTGCTTCCCTCCCAAATCAACCCTTCTCCTCCACTTTGTGACCGAAGCAAGTCCTGAACGGGCCATTTCTTGGTTTAGGCCGGACTTATGCATTGATCTCTCGAATCTATAAAGTGCTCACGTGCAGCACATTTGTTTAGGGTTTGAACCAGTTTCTCACTCACCTACCGAATTTACCGAAATCGGCAGAAACGATTTTTACCCATAAACAAGGGGATTTGTTGATTACTATTTCATGACCTAATTTTGTCCTTTTGTGAGCCCTCAAAACCAAAAACTTGGAGCCCCTATAATAGGTTTCTTTCTAAATGGCAAACCAAATTCAATGAAACAAGTAATTGCTAGCTTTAACATTGACGTCCTGGAAAGCAATGCAATTTATCAATTTCTTTAAAAGAGCTATTAAGTCATCATTAAGCTCCTCAAGAGTGGAGAAAGCTAACACCCCAATAATTTCTGAAGTGAAAAGAAATATATTATCTGAAATCAACCGCGAACATGAGTAGCATCAACATATACTTGTGACTGAATCTCCATTTGAGAGGAATCATGCCACGTACTAGATAGACCATCCACTCTAGCTAGTTTAGAGAGGATATCAGCTACTTTATTACCCTTTTTAGGAATATAAGAGCATTTCCAAGAGGTAATCAAAAAAACTTTCTAATATCTTTGATAACATTGAGTAATCTCCAGCCTATTTTATCATTGATGTTGTTAATTGCATCCACAACTGTCTTTACATCGATCTCAAAATACACCCTTTCGGCCGTAAACTTTTTGCCCAATTAACCGCTTCCCACAATCCAATGGATTGAGTCGAGACAATACAACTAATCGGTTCACACTTCGTGTGATCGTCTATGGATACGAGATCGAGACAATACAACAACGAAGTATGTTTACTTGATAAAAGGTTTGGACTTAACCAAACACAATAGGATTACTATCAAGTAAATAGGAATTAACTTTTGTGTATTTTACTTCTAATTATAACTAGTTTGAAACCCGTGCTACGCACCGGGACTGCTGGAATTTCTCTTTTTTTTTTTTACATCGTCAGTTTATCTGAGGCGGGGCTTCGCCCCACACCCGTCCTAATAGGAGTTTTAATAAGCTTATAGAATCATTATCCAACAAATTGACAATTAAAAGTTAAAATTTTATAATAATAAAATATATAATATTATTATGATTTGAAGATCTAACATGGTTTTGAAAACTAATTTCATGGAATATAATAAAATAATAATCAATTCTACAAATGAACTAAAATATTTTAAGCTATAAATACATAATTAATGTCTTTTTTAGTATTTAACCCGTGCTTCAAACCGGGTAAGACAAGAATCGATCCTCAGTTGGGCGAAGCCCCGCACCCGTCCAAAAAGTGATCTCAATTAACAACTGCAGTGTATCATGAAAACACCAATTATCATATTTTTTTTGAAGCAATCATTTAGTAGATTGACAATCGGAACCAAATTATTCGCCAATTACGTATTATTTAAAGTGTTGGAGGTTAAGAAATCCTCTTAAATAAAATACTTTAGAAAAATTATACCAACCTTTGAAATCAATAAGTAGTTCATTACATTACATGTATCAGTACTATTGGTAGTTAACTGAAACATCACACTTTTTATACAGTTGTATCAATATCTTATATTGGAGATACTAAAAAAAAACACGATATTAATATACAATAGATTGAAAACTCTAAATGGTGCACAACATATGAGTTGCTTCCCGTCAAAGAAAATGTTATCAAGGAAATTCATTTGATATATCTTTCTTTAAAAATCATATATTTGTGTTAAGAATCAAGGGACCAACTCAACTGCTCTTCCAGGCTCCAACTTTTTATAGTTAAATGAAAAATCACACTCATTAGCCATTATATAGGCATCGATATTTGAAGTTAGAGACACTAAAAAAATCTTGATATTAATATAAAATAGATTGCCAACTCTAAATAGGGCAAAGCATATGAAGTACTTCCCGTCAAAAATAAGGAAACATACATATATATTTTTCTTCAGAAATCATATAATTGCGTTAAAATTAAAGCGACTAACTCAACTGTTTTTCTAGGCTCCAACTTCTTGTAGTTGAATGAAAAATCACAAATATTATGTAGTTGTGTTGATATTTGACATCAAAGACACTAAAAATAACACGACATTAGTATAAAACAGATTGCCAACCCTAAATAGTGCAAAGCATACAGAGTGCTTCCCGTCAAAGAAGTAATTAAGGAAATGTCATTAGCCATTATATAGGCATCAATATGTGATATTAGAGACATTAAAAAAAAACATGATATTAATATAAAATGGATTGCCAACTCTAAATTACGTAAAGCATATGAAGTGCTTCCCATCAAAGAAAATGTAATTAAGGAAATACACATATATATTTCTTCTTCAGAAATCGTATACTTGCTTAAAAAATCAAGCGAGTAACTCAATAGTTTTTCTCGGATCCAACTTCTTGTAGATGAATGAATAATCACACATATTATATAGTTGTGTTGTCTAACATTAGAGACTCTAAAAATAACAAGATCTTAATATAAGATATTGCTAACCCTAAATATTGCAAAGCATGTAAAGTGCTTCCCGTCAAAGAAATAATCAAGAAAATGCACTGATACATCTTTCTTAAGAATCATAAGCTTGCGTTAGGAATCAAGCAGCCAACTCAAGTTCTCTTTCAGGCTCCAAGTCCATGCAATTAAATGAAAAATCACACTCATTATATGATTGTATTAATACCTGATATTAGAGACATTAAACGAACACACGATATATAACATAAAAATATTTTGCAAATTCTAAATAGTGCAAAACAGATGAAGTGCTTCCATTCAAAGAAGTTGTAATCAAGGAAATGCACTAATAACCCACTATGGCCCCATTTGAATACTCATGATTGTTGCTTTAACCGTAAGGATCTCCTACTAATAATTGGAGTATTTTTATTGGCAAATGGAATCATTGTATTGATTATGTATTCTCACCATTTTTTTTGTTTTCCTATTTATGACTCCAACTGGCCAGAATTGTACTTATTGTTAATATAAAATAGATTTTCAACCATAAATATTGCAAAGAATATATATGAAGTGCTTCCCTTCGAAGATGATGTAATCAAGGAAATTCACCGATTTATATTCTTAAGAATCATATACTTGCGTTAGGAATCAAGTGGCCAATTCAAGTTCTCTTTCAGGATCCAAGTCCCTATAGTTAAATGAAAAATCACAATCATAGTATAGTTGTATGGATATCTGATATTAGTGATACTAAAATTGATATTAATATAAAATAGATTCCAACCCTAAATTTTGCAAAGAATATAAAGTGTTTCCCATCGAAGATGATGTAATCTAGAAACTACATTGATATATCTTTCTTCAGAAATCATATACTTGTGTTAAGAATCAACCGGTCACCCCAACCCAGGCATTAACTCCTTATAGTTAAATAAAAAATCACACTCGAATACATAGTTGTATTAGTATAAAATATTAGAGACTAAAAGAACACACGATATAACATAAAATAATTTTCCAATTCTAAATAGTACAAAACAGATGAAATGCTTCCCGTCAAAGAAGTTGTAATCAACTAACATCCCACTAAGACTCTGTTTGAATACTCGTGATTGTTAATTTATCCGCAAGGATTGTCCACTAATTAATGATTGGAGTATCTTTATTGGCAAAGGCAATCTAAATTGTATTGGTTAATTAAATAATTTGGTTGCTGGATTTTTAGTATTCGTTTGAAACAAAACATAAAACTCTCTTGAAATTGAACGATTAAAGGGACGATTTTTTTTTACATCAACCGTAGGTCAAGTTAACAAATCTTCGTTATGGCACGGTCTATAAAACAAATCAATTTCATGAGTATAGCCTGTTCGAGAAAGAAAAAGAATAATAAGAATAGGTTTCACAGAAACTATAATTCAATAATCTAGCAGAACCCCATCAAAAATATTAAAAAAATTTATAAAGGAAAGCCAAGAGAGAGTATAATGCTCTTAGGACAATAACTTAAAAATGTTGCTTGGGATTTTAATCCATCCTTATTCCTATTTCATATTAACGTTTATCCATTAGGCCCTACATAGAATTGAAAATGATGGACCGGGCCAGTATCATTATCGAAAAAACTTGTACATGTTTAGAGAATATATCTAAGATGACAACGAGAATTACTCATTTTATAAATGTCCATGCCGGTGTCCTTAATATAGACCTTTGACCTTTGAGACTTGGCTGCAAAGAAAACAATGAGAATTGAGAAATGAAATGGAATTAAATTGTTTTGTATGGCAATAAAATATAACAAAGTAGTGCAAAGATTTTTCGTTCCTAAATTAATTCAAAAATACAGGGTAAGGAAAAGAAGTTTTTTTAGAACGCGCAATTGGGGATATGGGAATTAATTGGGGGATATGAATTAATTCCTCAACCCATGGTGTGTGTTAAGGGGTGACTTTTGGGGGCGAAAATACTAAAACACCCTTCCCTCAAAATAAAAATCAAAAAACTTAAAATCAAAAAACAAAATCATATTCCCCATTTCCATCTCCACTTCTTATTAATTTTTTTAGGGTTAAAACTTTGAAACCCAAATGTTCCCCATTCTCTTTCAAATTCTAAATTTTCCCATTTCCTTTCAAATTCTCTTCTCCTTCTCTGCCGGAAGTGATGAAGAACATGTCTGAAATGATAAAGAACATGCCGGAAATGATGAAGGCCACGCCGGAAGTGATGAAGACCATTAGGAATTGATGTAATTCAATGCCGGAACTAAATTCCGGCATGCTCGATATAAATCTATTAATGCCGGTAGTCAAGTGAAAAAAAAAATCAATTTTCTGAATAATTTTCATCATGTGCCAGCATAGAAATTTAGGATGAAGACCACACGGGAAGTGAGTACCGGCATGGTTATTTAGCATGAAGACCACGCCGGAAGTGATGAAGAACATGTCGGAAATGATGAAGACCATCTTAGGAAGTGATGAAATTCAATGCCGGAACTAAATGCCCGGCATGCTCGATATAAATCTATCAATGCCGGTAGTTAAGTGAAAAAAAAAATCAGTTTTCTGGATACTTTTCATCATGTTCCGGCATAGAAATTTAAGAAAAAACCATGCCGGAAGTAGTTCCGGCATGCTCGAAAATTTTGTGCCGGAAGTAGTGGCAAACAATTTATGAAAATTTCCAGCAAATGCCGGCATGGTTTTTTGGTTGAATACCATGCCGGCACCAAGCTTTTTCAGCTGCAACAATGGTGGATTCAAAGAAAAAAATTCAAATTTTCAACCTCTCAGCAGCTATTCTCTCATCACAATCATCTTCCATTTTCAAAAAAAAAAAAAATCCACTCAAAAACCATTTTCCCTCCTTCTACTCTCAACTAACCCACACAAATTCAAATAAAAATAAATACACACTAATTTATCCCCCAAATACTTAACATTTTACTAATTATAATTAATCAATAATCCTGATTAGTGGGGGCTAGATTATGAATTAAAAAAATAATTACATAGGGGGTCCCCAGAATTGCTATTGGGACACCGTTTTTGTCCTGTAGCTATATCCCCCAATTAATTCCCATATCCCCCAATTGCGTCATCTTTTTTTAACATACTAAATACTTAAGCTAGCCGTTTGGGATTTTTTTACCATAAGTAAACCTCTAAAAAACAATTCCTTAAGGTTGATTAGATATTTTGAGTTTTATAAACACTAATTTAAAATTTTCTTTGCATATATAATTACAATTGTTGAAAAGATTACGTCATTAATATGTATGCATCTTTCCATAAATACTACAAAAAAAAAGCATAAATATAATAGGCGTCATTGCAAATTACTAATTTTATAGAAATTAAGATAACAGTTACATAAAGTCTAAAGACGCCGACGTTTTGGTTAACTATGTTGATTCTAACACAGGATTATCTAATTTAAACCTACTCACATTTCCATATTTCCTCCTCGAACATGAGAAAGGATTTTTTACACTTAATGGAGTAAATTTAAGCAAACTTAAGCCCAGAAGTATCAATTATTAGAAATCCATTTGCAGCGTGCATATAAAACTTAGGTAATGTCAATTCACAAAAAAAATCCAGATAAAAAAATTAGTAATAGGGCATTCTTAATAAAAATTAAAATATTGCCGAACCTAAGTAGGGAAGTGATGGATTGATGGGTTGCCCCTGCATCAGGAAGTGATGGATGAAATTGGTTGTGTTTCTTCTCCACCATGATCCAAACCATTATTCCTTGATTGCTCATCTAGGACACTCGTCAATTCTCGTGTAGGCTTCAAAGAGCCTGCCAGACTTCTGGATTAATAACTATACACTTAATTGGAACAACACCAGTATCTGAGATGGTAGCTGAGACGCCTCCATAAGAAAATCGACATCAAAGTATCATTTTCTAGCAGGTGCTTGCATAAAGACATGTGAATCACAGGGATTTACCAAATATAGAAGTAAATGGATTTACCAAATTGAGATTTTGGCTAACACCACGTGTTTGGAATGTCCCGTCGGTGTCTTCATCGGCATAACA
>JAJJWW010008908.1:0-24304 GCA_023531295.1 Papaver armeniacum
AGTTTCTCGTATTTTCCTTTATGCAATTGGTCAATAAAGGGCGGCCAAACATAGTTCAAGACACTCCTTGTGTGCCTGTGGTGGCGTACTTGAAACACCTGATTTGCTGTGAGAGAGGGGAAGGAGAGGGTCACTGCCAAGCACACCCTCTGGGTGCAGAGGATACTTTAGAGCGAACTTGATTATCATGGAAGGGGCATGGTGTGGCCCACCACAACCTGCAGGTGGCTGAAAGCGACCCATTTATCGAGTGAAGAGTGGCGATCAGCAGCGTGGCCAAGTGGCGCCATGACTACAGTGATGGGCCACGCTGTTCTATTGAGCCTTACCCGCGGCTCGCTTATTCTTTTCGCCGGGCTGAGTATTACTGAAGGGCCTTAACCTTGGTATACTTGGAGGTCCGTAAGGCTACTGGGCCGCGAGCAACACAAATCCACTGCTGCTCATGAGTTATGGTCTCATGAGAACATACACAAGAAATTTTACATCAGCCTCCCAGATTGTGGAGTAATGCAAGGAAGGTGGCATTTATTAGCTCTAAGGCGAAGTGAATGTCACTCAGAGCTTGAGTTTATGAGCACAGGAAGAGATAAGAGAAATCGCTGTATTTTGATATATTCTCCAAATCTCATGCATTAGATATCACTATGCCTGCTTAACATCTCGACATGCCGGTCGAGACTTTACAATTTATCCCTCAGGATAAAAACCACCATCACCACAGAAAACCTAGAGAGCGGAAAAAGCCACAGCATTCTGCCACGGGATCCCGAAGTCCCTCTCATCCATGATGAGATGAAATCCAAAAGGATACAGATAATCAACACAGTGAAACTCCGCAGAGGCTTCATCACCCGTGAAGATTCGTGAATGCGCTTGGGTGGGGATCGAGAAAGAGCGACACCATAGTTTCCATTGTTTAGTCAACCTTCATCTCACACAAGAATTCCTCCCAAAGGGACACCTTCAATGCTCACACTGCATACAACGAAATCTGGGAAGTCAGAGAAATATTCGACACTTCGGAAGTAATAGTAGTACTTAACACAAACTATATTTCGCTCCGTACCAAATCCTTGGGACAAAGCAAGTACATGGTATACAATGACAATCCAGGAGCACCGTTAGTCAAAGAGATGATTACGCTACCTGCACATTTTCACCGCAGCAGACATCTACTTAGAAGAATGTCTCGAAGAAACAATGAACATCCCAACGATTATCCAAGCTTTTGGATTGTCATGACTCAATGTCAAATGTAACAACAACCGTGGATGCATCAATCTGAACGACATCTCGCCTTGCAGCCTTGGCTGAAAATCTCCTGCCGATACTTTCTGGCTTCATGAAGTCGCTGCTTACCGCTGAATTAATGCTTCCGCCTTTGCGCCCTGGGAAGAACAGCACATAAAAGCCGAGGAACCCGCGAGGAGCCCTGGAGGTGGCAGTTTGTGCGCTTGATAAATACAAGAAAATCTCCAACTTTCCATGAATAAAGGGAGTAAGATAAAAGCTTAAGCAGAATAACATAAGAACGCTTTCTCCAAACATCTCTGGGCATTCCTCCGACCAAATGCCATGCAGAAAGCAGGCGATAAACAATTCAGATAAACTTCACCAAACATCGGAAGCAGGGAAATGATCAAATGGGGACTCCAAACTTCCACTCCTCACGGAAAGTGACTCGTGATTCAGGACGCACAAAGAGTTCAAGATGTACGCAATCAAATTGTGTTGTTCCTCGTAGAGTGCCAGTCGTAAAAATAGAGAATCCTGTGTAATGCGCACCTCGTCCGATTCACCAATCATTCATCAACAAGCTAGTCGCATTATTTTGAAGCATATCTTCAAGTGAGGTCGTTGATCTGCAATATTGCTTCAACAAGCGGGGTCGAGGAGTACACGAGTATGTCTACTCTCAATGCGCAGCCGTTACCCTCTCGCCAGCAACCAGCTAAGAATCCGGTCCGATGTTCGGTCACCAGCATATGCGTGGATTGGTGTTATCGCTTGAGGCTTTCAGTGGAAAGAACCCATGTTGACTGTGCCGAGAATCACACAGGCTGGCGTACGCTCGCGCATCTCGAAAAACAGTCCTCGGAACCCTTCCGATCCGCACAGCGCAGAGACGCAGTGAGGACCGCGCACGGCTGACCCATCTCAGGAGAATGGTTCGGAGAGAAGTTGATCGGCGATGACTTCCAATATCAACTTGTCGATCTACCCACGAAAACTCACCGGTGAGTCCGGGCAATACCCGCCAAGAGGCTGTCTCGCGCGATCTCGACCTCAACGTGCAGAGATCACGGTAAGAACGCATTACAGGGATGCATACGGTTCATCACTTCTCAAAAAAAATGAAAGTTGATCAACTCCAGACCTGGACGACCAAGCTTCCGCATAATGAGTAAAGATCCGTGATACCGACATGATTCTCGGTGACAGCTGGATTCATGCGAAGAAGCATGACTGCTCGAATCATTACGTTTTTCTTAGGTTGCACATCTCTTCAGCGTAAAAAGTTCTGGATCCGCGAGAAGAAGTTCCAAGTGGACGTTCGTTAATGGGCGCACTTGAGGTTTGATCCTTGGCGAGGGTTGAAACAGAACATGCCAGATGCATGAACATTCATCAAGCGGTGGGTAACACTTTCGAGCAAAGTCTCATTCCTCCCATGTCTATGTCATTTATTTCCTCTCACATGCTATTCCCAGCATGGAGCCACGCTCTGCTACGACTGCTGCTATTGCAGAAGATGCTATAAAGCTGAGTAATCTCGCTTCAGTAATAATATTTCCAAGTGTTTGAATTCGAGCAGCTTTCCATCTGGGATGACACCTCACCGGTGACTATCTGCTACCAGAGATGATGTCTAAGCTTGAAGGATATGGCGCTTCAACGCTCAAGCATCTATAAGAAGTCTTCAAATTGCAACTCTGATCAAAGATTTACCATCACCCGAGAATGGCGCTTTCTGGTGTCGGTGCCGAATTTCGGGACGATGAGCGCGCTGGTTACCACCGACACGCATCAATGTGTAAGTGGAACTGACAATCATGAGTCTTCACTATCCCATGATAAGACTTCTCAGAACATATGAAACATCATTCCTCGATGTCACAAATTCCTTCAAACACTACTCGGGACTTGACCTTATTGGAAATATCGGCAATTCAATATGTTTCTAAATAAATGTTGTTAAGCTCAACAACACGATTGCATTCACAGTGTGATTCATAGAGGCACATCATCAATCGGAACCTCTCTACATCACAAACCTTGTACGACCAAGGAACTTTCTCTCCCATCCGTAATGGCAGACTGCGCCGCTATCGCTGCAACAACATGTCGACTCTCCACCGGCCTAAGCCACTTGCGCGCATATGAAAGCCAAGTATTCGTAGGAGAATTTGGCTTGAAATCCTAAGTACACCTTCTCACCCCAGAGTGCCTGTAACTCCACTGAGTGGTTCTTTCTTGGAAGGCTAAGCTGATGGAGGAGCATCTGCGTCTATAATCTAGCCTTTCTTGGGCCTCTTTGGAGCAACTCCAACCATAGTGTCGATATCAACAAGGATATGTGGAGGAACTGCATTCATGGTCTCAAAGATTGTCATTTTTTTAGAAATTCAATCGTGATCTCATCGACAATAACGGTCTCTGCGAGCAACATCCTCATGATAGGGCTTCATAAATTAACCATTCTTCGAAGTATTGCTCAATGAAGTGACTTGTCTAAGCACTAATGATTATATCAAAGATGTATATATGATAAACATGTTCACATGAAAGTCTTCCCAAAAGCTTGCGGTGACGGGCACAATCCAAGTCTCCTACAAAGAGGTTCTCATCACCTACTAAATGAGATACTAACACACTTCAGGCCATGTTTTTACAAAAATGTGCAATGGGTAAGGAATGGGATAATGCTTCCTCGAAAGATGTTCAGATGTAATATAACTGCAATATACCAAAGGCGCATCAATGGACTACGATCGAAGATATGGCGTTACAGCAGTTATGAAATCTGAAAATTTTGTACGGGATACAAATTACAAATGCTGCACGCTTAGTTGGGTGACCCCACACAACCTGGAACTAGTGAGTCTTTTCCATATGATAACTGGTCTCTTAGCTTCACAAATTTAAGGTCACAGCGACCGACGTCAGTATGAGGTTCCTGCACAAATCTCTAGAGCATACAACATGCAAGCAACAATCCTTAGACGGGATTCATAACCTCTACAGTGATCGATGAGTCCACCGGGCCCTTTCACTAAGTCTTCATCAAGTACCTCCAACTTAGACCACCTGAATGTTACATCAAGAATTTGTAATCGGTCACTCATGTGAGGTCCCGCCAGTGGAAGGAAGCGCAAGGGAGAGACTTAACAAAATGCAGGGACTGACGGTCCACTGATTATGACGGTACGCTTACAGGCCAAGGCCGTGGCACAGGAATCTCTAAGCTAATCATTCATCATAAAAGAATTCTACCACGGAAAAATGCAACCATGGTCATTACATCATCCCTCTTGAGAGCAACCTCGATTATGGTCATGTGACCATGGTTTGTGGGTGATGTTTCAACGACGAACAGAAACAAGATGGCACTGCAAGCACCATGCTCACGTATCAATCAATGGTTCGATTGAAAATTAATAAATGGCATTGAAATCCTCCATCAAGCGTTCAAGACACAAGCAAATAGTCTAACAAGGTGTATTGGATCAAGAATTATATGGATAAACATAGATAATAGTTTACTCCGAATCTAGTGGATTTATAATGTTTCTTAAAAAGAATCTGAAAGATTCTTAAAGATATATAATTTGGATTATAATGGATTGAATTAGGATTGAATCGGATTAATAAAAATTAAAGTGGACTATCAAATCGTAGTATAATTAAAAAAATAAAGATTATGATTCTTCCTTTCAAAAAAAAAAACCCATCAATAAGTGTTGATGGTGGTGAAATTTAGATGATGGATTTGTATATGTGGTGGTGGTGGTGGCGATATTAGTGGTTGTTAGTGGTGGTGGTGGGTGGTGGTGGCGGTGGTGATTGTTGGTGGTCGGTGATGGTTGTTGTTGGAGGTGGTGGCGGTTGGTGGTGGCTGTGTTGTGGTGGGTGCTCGCGGTCAGTGGTGGTTTTTGTTGGGGGTGGTGGTGGGCGATGGTGGTTGTTGGTGGGCAGTGGTGGTTGTTGTTGGTGGTAGTAATGGATGGTAGTGGCGGTGGTGGAAAAACATAACATGTTGTGATTAAAAAAAATTAAAACCAAAAATAAATAATTTGTCCATAAGAATCCATGAAACTCTTGTGGTTTAGGTTGAGATTGATATGAGAGATAATAAAACACATGTTTTGACTACAAATATCCATAAGAATCCATAAATATCTGGCCCTTAACTATCTAAGAAATCTTAAAATTGAATACGGGGATGTTTGTGGAATCTAAATAAATCTTATTTAAATACCATGGATATTTTATGATTCCTCCACATATCTAATTTAATACCTAGGAGTTTTTAGGATTGTTAAATATCCATGCAAATCCTAATCGAATACACCCTTGTAAAGACATAAAGAGACGTTTCTGACAAGACTGCTGAAGTGATTTTACACTTCCATGTACAAAGTGACGAGTTGGGAGAAATTGGTAAGGAATATAGGTCAGTCATATGTCATTCTCTTTGTATGGATGTCCTCTACAACATATCCAAAATTCACAACAATTGGATAAACGATCAAAGAGATGTGTCCAAAACATTGGACTACATGCCAGCTGAAAATTTTCTAGCAGTCTCCTGGAAGTTTACTGTTTCGCCTATTTCGGCCCTTAAACATGCTCAAAACTCAAAAGCTTCCCTATTGAAATCTTGGAAATTTCCTGGGCATGAAAAAACATGGGTAGATCGAAAATCCGACATCGGACGAAGATTCTATATCGTTTTCTTGAAAGACGAAGTCTGGATTATTGCAGTGACGTATTTCGGCAAAATTTCTCATATATTTGTATGGATTCTCATTCATTCACAAGTCAGCAATTTCATACTTCTGAAGAAATTAGGGAGGAATACTTACTTCAAAGTCTCTAAGCTAGTTGAATGACTAATGTTGTTTAAGTCACCGTTAGTACCTCCATTTAGTTCACGGTTTTGAAGATTCTCGTCTCCTCATTTTCCAAGGAAGAATGTTTCTTCATCAATATGTTGTTTATCACAATAATCTCATCCTGGATACATCAAAAACAATTATTATTACTTCATTCAGGAGATGTCATGATCGCTTGCACGGAAAAGATAGTTACATCAACTCCTCATCGATCTTTGGATTCTCTGAATTGTTTGCCTAGGAGCAAGATGGAGGCATCAATGATCAATGGAGAAAATTCTGAGATTAACAAATATTTGTTTGTGATCCTAATTGTACGGATAAGAAAGTCATGACGGAGAAACATCGACAAATCACCAAAGAAACGGCTGGGGAATGCACGTCATTAACTAACATCCTGTAGTCCTTACTTCTGGGTTCTCCGCCCGAAGACTTTCTTCCATCGCCGTGAAGTATACATTGATGGGATCTCACTACCACGATCATTCTGGATAAAGTTAATGAAATAACCAGGAGTACAACTTCGGTATTAAGGATCTCTCACCATCACTCGAGAGGTCCCAGAAGTACCATTTCTTAAAGTTGCATCCGTATAGATGTCATCTATGGAAACACCATCTTTGGAAGTGTCATCATGGGAGTCAGTCATTCTTGCAAAGTGGCTGTGACAGATGCATAACATTTCTACTTCAGCACATCGTTCATACAAAGCGCAGGATTCAACAAAACAATGAATCATGGAATAAAGGTGCTCACAACAACGTCTACAAGTATGGTAACTTTCAACTCTTACCTGTTTACGATTCCACTAACAGTAGTGATTGTGATATAAGATTTAATACTTCAAAATTTGCTCGTCTCCTCGAACCTGCAAACACAGCAAAATTTGTATTCAAAATCATAACTTGATTTTCATGTGAGCAATCCACAAAATTTTCACCGTGTGGCGCTCACATAGAGTGAACACTCATTAGTTTTTGCATACACTATCGGATCACATAATCCATACAAACAATATTTTATCAAAAATTGTTTACTTCCAGTGATTCTTTGAAAATCAAAATTTGATTTCTCATAAATTTTCACTGTGTGAACATTCCTTGTTTTTCAAAATTGGACATACATCCATTCTACAATTGTGAAAACTCACATACAAACATTATTTCACCGTGAATAATTGTCTACTTTCAACAGTTGTTCAAAATCAAAACATTGATTTTACAAAAAATATATATTTTATCGTGAAACTCACGTAACTTTGAAAATATATGTATATATATATTTTCTCCCTCTGATGCATCCGTCTTTGAACGAAAGCATATTTTCCAAAAATTTATGAAAGCTCACATATCGAAAATAAAAAAATTCATGAAAGCTCGTAGACAAAAACTTTATTACTAACAGACGCACGTCTATTAAAAAAAAATCTCGTCCGAGCATCCAACTTTGAAACGAGAGTTTATTCTATTTTGTGAAATCTCACAAAAAAAAAAAAAAAAAAAAAAAAAAAAAAAAAAAACCTCTTATGCTAAGGGATCATTGTTTGTTTCTTAAACTAGCGAACGAACGAACGAACATCCATTCTAAAATAAGGATTTTCCTTTTGACTGGCCCACAAATGCTAAACCGACCAAAACTCGACCTCCTCAAATTCGTCCAAATCAGCTTGATGCTCCATCTTCCGTGCTGTGAGATGACACTCTATCATAATGTCGGGGTCCTTATCTGGCATTTGCTCATACATGACATCATTGGAGCAAATCGGGGATTCGAATATGCCTTTATCGACTAAGACCGAATGCTTATCTCGTCCCGGAAAATCACCATCTAGTCTTTGGTGAGGTTGTCAATCCGTCAAATATAATTTCACTTTCTCAATCAACTAAATATGAATATAGTAAGCAATAAGAAAGAGTTCGTATCCCAGAGAGGCTTTCATTGTTATAAAATTTCGGTTTCTAAAGTAACCCGGGGTATGTTTGTTGTATTTAAGCAAATAAAAGTAATTAAAAGCAAAGTAAGTAATTCGAATTATCAATAAGGAAGATATTGGTCACCCAAGGGATAGTATCATTCACAAACATGTATTTTCATCAATGATTAGAATTGGTATTTTAATCTCGTATTTATTAAAGTCCTAGGATATCTTGATCGCAAGTATAACCGTTAATTCCTGTTTTCATCACAACCACATTAGAAGATGCATATGAATTCTTAAATGAAAGCAACCCTAAAGTGTAAAACACAATTAAGTTTAACTCCCTAAAGCATTAAGATTTATGGAATAAGACTCATCAATGCAAACGTATCGTAAAAGCGCTAAAACGTTTTAACAAAAGTTATGATTCACTTGTGACTAGTAGGATATATCACTACAAGCACTAACCACAATTATGCCACTTAGAATCGGGGATAAACAACGTTTTCGTTTAAGAAACCCTAATATAGCTCTAGAGATGAACACAAATCGGATTGATTAGGACTCAACCTAACAAGTTTTCAAATCTTATAACAATATTAATTGTGAATCACAAACAATAATTGCGAGACAAAACTAATTCATTGAATCAAAAGCATGTTGAGAAATCAACTTTTATCCCATAACCAATAAGATGTTTAGCTACTCATAGCTATGGAGTTCATCATCATCAATATTCAATAATAAAACAAGGAAGAAGAAGAACAAAACCAAACCCTAGAAGCGTAAACAAAACGGCTCTCCCCAAAATTCCAAGAATAAGATATATCTATAAGTTGTAGAAGACCTTCCCTTTTATAGCTTTTCTCCAACTTCTAAAATTAGGTCTAGTCTTCAAAGTCCATTGGATGAGAATCCACCAAGCCCATAAGAAGGAGAAGCCGTGTGAAAATACGCCCCAAAAGTGGTGCAGGAAATCTGGTATTTGTGGCGGAAAGCATTAGGAAAAGTCGCGGAAAACATCCCGGTGGCGGCCAAAGTCCGTCCAGGTCCCATAGGTCAGCGGGTCGGATCGGTCGGGTCATCGGCTCGGAGTCAACTCCCGGGTCAAGTCGGTCGAACCCGGTCAGGCCAAGAGCCGGGGGTGTGCCAAGTCGAGGAGTGGGCTCGGATATGCTGGTGTCTAAGCGGGCTGACTTTACCCAGGCCACAGTTCTGCCTGCAATTTGAGTTGGGTCAAAGGTGTATGTTGCATAGGCACGACTTTCTTCCTTTTGCACAATCCTTGTCTTTGCAACAATGCACACCAACCATGATGGCTGCACTCATTACCACTTGCTTCTCACATTTCACCTTTCTGGCTTTCTGGTGAGTACTATACTACAGACCCAGGCCATCTCCTCCCAGTAACCATTTATTGTACCACCACTGCAACACCACTAGCAGTTAGCAACTCAAGTTACTTCCCAGCTACAACCATTTCATTCACTCTCTTCCATTCAATCAAGTAGCACCCGGCCATGACCCATTGATTTTTTTGCCATCACTTGTAAGTTCCCTGCATGCATCACACTTTATCCACCAACTGACCTCGAGATCTTGTTTGTGGCGCCTGTCTGTAACAACTGACCAAGTTGCCAAGTGATCTCGGGCACAGCCGTAATTAACAAAACCAGTGCAACTCGATCCGAGGCCAGCACCACCATAGCCACTCTTTTGGCGCAAATACGGCTCCATCCTGTAGCAACTCAAAGCCTCGGCTTCACATCCCTTTAGCTCAGCTCGGCTGCGTTCTCGGACTGCCTGACCCAGGCCACCGCAATATCCTTGGCATCCATCTCAGCCTGCAATGCCATCCCCTGTATGCAACTTCCTTGTAGCTCTCAGCATCACCGTGGCTACCCTTGCACTGCATCACACATTCTCCAAGACAATCACCAGCTTCAGGCATTAGTTACATGATTCTCTTTTTTCAAAACTTGCCCAGAACCACCAACTTCAAACCTGCAATTCAGCTCAACGGCACCAACTCTCTCCAACTCATGCTCATCTGCAATGTCATCCATCCTGTGCCATCTCTGTAATTGCACCTCATACATTCATTCCGCTCCATAAGTCCATTTTGTATTCTCATGCCACAGTTTCATTTGCACTACCGGTGCCTTCAATACACATGACAACTTCCTGTATCAACATGATCTCAGTCCCGAGCCTGCCCGACACAATCATTGCAATGCAGCTACGAGTGGCAACACGTTGCACACCTCATGACTGTAAAATCCTAGGCATACATCCATACGAAACCTTGACCTTCCTGTCTGCATTTCGGCTTACCACAAATTCTTGTCAACTCCTTGCTTGGCTATCTCCATCGAGCTGCTTTTGCAACTCATACTTGCATGTTACTCTTGCATTCATCCATTTCAAACATTTGTGATTGAGCACAATACCCGGGCCCATTGCCTCATTACCATCCTTCATATCACTAGTTAGCCCATATTTCAGCTCCATCTTTGCCTTCACATACATTCACTCATTAACAGCACATACACCCACCAGCTTCACTAAATTCCATATGAACCCTGACCTGAGCTCCTTCTCCATCAGCTTGCAACCAGTTTACCCCTTGAACACAATAGCTCAACTCATTCTTCATAGAGAATCAACTCAAAATCAACATGCGAGTACCGACCTCCTCATCTCAGGCACCAAGAACCAATCACTTCCTATCATCTCCCTTATCTTGCCAGCTGCATAGAACTCAGCCCAAACAGCTCTCAGCTGACCATTTCAGCAACAACCATATTCTGCTCTAGTTGTGCATCATACAGCACAATCATTGTCTAGCTGCAACTCTTTCCTTGGGCCAACAGCAACACCACTTCTCCATTCTAACCATTTTCAGCTCTCCCCTGTAATGTTCATTCACCCTAGCATACATCTAATGCCTTACCACCTCCTACTATGTTGCGGCTTCAGCTCAAGACTCACTCCCATTGCCAATACTACCTTCTCCACACACCTGCTATACCTCCTTCACACACTCCTTACTTCCTGTAATCATTCGGCAGCCTCCCCAGACTTCAGATCTTCAAATCCATACCTCATTTAACCTTGAGCATCGGCCACATCTCCCCTTCACTTGTTCTAACTCAACTTCTTTTGCCATTTCCTGCAGATCTCAGTTCAACAAATCACATGACCTTAACTCTCATGAGCTCAATTTCTTCTTTCCAATCAACCCATTTCATGACCTCGGATCCTTTCTAGCTCATCTTCCAAATAATCACCATCTTCTCTCACGATTTCTTCAATTCTGCATCAGACTATATTTCAAAACTGAATCCACAAAACCCCTTTCCAATTCAAACCCGCTAATGCATCAAACCCATCTTCTACATCTCGGATTCAATATCATCTGTCCTTGAGTTCAATACCATCATCAACTGTTCTTAATTCCTCTCCGGCTTCTCTCGATTTCTCGTCTAACTCTCGGTGGATTCAATCTCCCTAACCTTATTTCTCAGATTCAAAACAAAAGAGAAAAAATGGTTTCTCTCGATTGAACTAGGGTTATAGTTGGGAGTGGTTATGGATTGATAAGGGCTAGCCAAGTTTGACCCCTTATCACGGTGATCGTAATTAGTGCTCTTCCAAATAGAGTTGTCCCATAACGAACTGAGACTGTCTTTAGTGAACTGTCAGATGATTGCTCCTTAACTTGACAGGCTCCAGATAGTGTTATCCTGTAAAATGACGGCTTTGCCCTTTTTGCTCAATTTTGGATTATTTCTTCTCCTTTTCCTCAGTGCGACTCAAGGGTACCTAACTCAAAAACACACATGAGATACATAATTTACATGAAAACTACAAAGAAAGCATAAATACTAGATATAAAATTAGGTGTTTATCACACCTATCAAATTCCCCCACACTTAGACTTTGCTAGTCCTCGAGCAAATCAAACAAAATAAATTCTTAAACATACATACAACTCAGTGTCGTTGAGGCTACGGTCACTTTAGCATAAATAACAAGCCTTTAAACCCCTAGGTGTCCCTAGTGGACGAGTTATAGTCTCGTGAGGGTTTACTAGAGATATACCTACAAAACCTGCTTTTCCAGCTTACTAGTTGTCATAATGATAGCATCCAACGCGCTAAGAAGACATGGAGATTCTGCACACTAGTCATAAGAAGTTAGACACATAAATGAACACAATCTCATTCTTAAAAGTTGAGAGAGAAATAACCATCCCTTCTCGACTAAAATTCGGGTTCGGAGTGATCAAAAGTCTCGACTCTGCCTCCAAGAAGGGTTTATGATATTGCTCTCAATAATAAACAACTTTTTATGGGTCACACATGTCAGGTTGGAATGAAGAGAGAATCCTGCGACACGTTGAATATTAGGAAGGCTTAACCCTCCAAATATTTTGAAAACCCACATCTTTTATATATTTTTTGAAAACCCATTTTAAACGATCTCTTGAAAGGGAAATCAACCATTTAACGAAGGTGGGAATATGCTTACTTACGGTGAATCCGTTCGGCGTGCAGCTAGCACCACTCTCACGGCATCCATAGAAAACGTCTTGATCTTCTATCGGTTTTCTTCATCTTCGTCTTGGTCTTCAACTCTTGATGATAACTCTCGAACTTCGTAGAATCTTGACAATATGATTCTTTCCCTCAAATTCCTTGTAGCTTGAAACTTCATTATAGATATTCCTTCTTTCCATAGGCTTTATTGAAAGAATACAAAAATAAAACAAACTATACAAACCCAAAATAAATTATTTTTTTTTTAAATAAAAATTAAAACAAATACAAAAATAAAAACAAAATAAAAAATATTAACAAACCTAAAAATTTTATCTTGTCTTTTTTTTTTTTTTTTTGATTATTATAAAAATAATTATTTATTTAATTATAATTGTTATATTACACAGAACTTTTGGTTGGCAGCCTAGCGACAAGCTGAGCTCCAACTCCTCTTTGAATAGCGATACCTAAACGATAAAAAATAAAACTACCTAATCCACTATTCGCGTCATTGCTAACCAAACAATTCCTTAGACGTTTGAAAAAAACTAGAATGTCTTCTCCAAGCTCTCCCAAGGTAGAGAAGGCCAGAACTCCCAAACCATAGCCATGTGCAGCGCACTTGTCCAAGTACTTGGCACGTTTTCGTGAAACTGCACCAGAAATAGCCTTACCTGGGGCGAAAGAGCGCACACCATCACCAGTGAATGGAGATACGCCTGTAACATCCATACAAACGTCTTGCCCGTTCTCCCAATTAAGAACAAGAATGTATTGAGTTTAGATCCTTTCCATCGTCTCGATTTGAAGACCAAGAGAAACCTCTTTGCGCGCAGGGACATTGGACTTGTAACAAATGTCCACAAACAATGTGAACCACATCATGTCGGAAACTGTACCCAATATCCTTAGCGCAATGGAGCGCATGATCCCCAAAAGACATCCATAGACTTGTTACAACTTGGGGTACAAACTATTCTCCACGAACAAAGGAATACCCAAACGATAACAAAGCACAGCTCTGAATTGTCGAGGCCCAAGACATTGGTTAAGTCCACTAATGGGGACCGCCAAAAGGTAATCTTGAGCATGTTTGATTTTTTTTTTTTTTTGAGACAAGAGAAAGTAAAATACAAATAAAATAAAATAAAAATGTAAGTACAATGCCATGGTGTAAGTACTTTACCGCTTGAATCTTCACAACTTGTATGTCTTGATATCATAACTTCTCGAATTCTCATCCTTGATAATTTCCACTCATGTATAATAGTCTTCAACTTATAAAAATTCTGCCCCTGTTTTTGTTGCTTTACTCAAATCTGAAATCTGCCCATTTCTGTATTGTTGCTTGTAAACCTCGAACATATTCAACTTTCCTTCGAATTTGTGATGCTCCTCTTGTTGATGATGGTGTTTCTATGGACCTGTTGGTGTAGAGAGAGATAAGGTGGATGGTGCTAACTGCGAACAAGATCACAAGTGGTATGTAAGTTAGCAATTCGATGTCACCAACATGGTTTAAAAAAAGAGCACTCAAGAAATCAAAATAGTGCTTCTATGGTGGGAAGTGGACAGCTCACCATTCTCGCCTTAATTTCATCGGTGACACACACTCTAAAAGCACAATTTAGACAGGTACAAAGAATTGAAGGTTGGTGCCTCACATTATGTAACATGGGTAGTCTCCACTATAGGGATCTTTGTTCTAATACCGAATTCCTTTGCACCTTATTTGCCACCGGCATGGTTAAATCCAACTTTAACTCTCATACAATTAAGAAACCCGATCATGTTCTCTGTCATCTCTAAGTTCAGTCACTATTGTGAGATTCTCGATGTAATCTTAGCGACATGTATAATATGTGACTCTAAATAACTACAAGTTGGAGTTTTCTTATTCACTAGTTCACAAAAAAGTTGAAAAATTGCAAAAATTTACAACATAAACCACTCCCCCACACTTAAACTTTACATTGTCCTCAATGTAAATTGAATAGATCAAAGTAAGTCAAGGTGGGGAAATCCTAACAAGAAATCCAGCAAAAACAAAGTAAAAACAAAACAAGAAAACTAAAAAAACAAGAAAAGAAATAAATACAAGACAAGAAATACTCATCCTTTGGGTTGCCTCCCAATTAGCGCTTGGTTTAAAGTCGTCCAGCCCGACTAGCTCCTTGCTTTCTATGACTCCTCCAGAGGAGCACATCCACAAAGTTAACTCCACCACTTCGGAAGTGAAATTCTCATAATATGGTTTCAACCAGGTTGCCCATTAACTTTAAGTTCTTTTCTCGTAGCTATCTACGAATTTCCTTTGCACCATGAGAAAACACATTAGTAACAATAAAAGGTCCGATCCATCGTGACCTTAGTTTACCCGGAAATAATAACAAGCGAGAATTAAACAAAAGCACTTTTCGCCCAATGCAAAATTGTTTCCTAGAAATCATGTTATCATGGAATGCTTTCGTCTTTTCTTTGTAAATCCGTGAACTTTCAAATGCATCATTGCGAAGCTCCTCTAGCTCTTGAAGTTGTAACTTCCTTTGCTTTCCAGCCCCATCCATCTCCATGTTGCATTGTTTAATAGCCCAAAACGCCTTATGCTCAATTTCACGGGCAAGTGACAAGGTTTACCATACACAAGCCTAAAAGGAGACATTCCAATAGGTGTTTTATATGTGGTTCTATACGCCCACAAAGCATCATTAATTCGCATGCTCCAATCCTTCCTTGTTGGGTTCACCGTCTTTTCTAGAATTGATTTCACCTCCCGGTTATACACCTCGGCTTGTCCATTGGTTTGGGGATGATAAGGTGTTGCAATCTTGTGCGACACATTGTACTTAGATCCCAACAAGCTTTGTAAAATCCTTGTTTTTGAAGTGAGAACCCCCATCGCTAATTATGGCTCTTAGAATTCCAAACCTTGCAAAAATATTAGCTTGCACAAAATCAAAACCACTTTAGAATCATTAGTAGGGGTGGCCTTAGCTTCCACCCATTTCGAGACATAATCAACCGCAAGTAAGATATAAAATTCCCATGGGAGTTGACAAAAGGCCCCATAAAATCAATACCCCATACATCAAAAACTTCAATAAATTGAATATAAGTTTGTGGCATTTGATTTCGGGCACCTAGATTGCCGGTTCTTTGGCACCTATCACAAGTTGTACAAAATATATGTGCATCCTTAAACAAAGTTGGCCAATAAAACCACTTTCAAGTACCTTGTGCGCGGTTCTCTTACTCCCAAAATGTCCTCCGCAAGCATAAGAGTGACAAAAAGACAAGATAGAGTTAAATTCGGATTCGGGCACGCACCTTCGTATTACTTGGTCACTACCATGTTTCCATAAGTATGGATCATCCCATATGTATTGGTTCCCTAACCTCTTAAGTTTGTCCCTCTCGGCCTGAGACAAGTTCTTTGGGATTTGTTTAGAAACTAAGTAATTGACAATATCGGCATACCATGGTTCTCCAAAGGCAATCGAGAAAAGTTGCTCGTCAGGAAACTTTCATAACGGGATAGTCTCCTTGTCCACAGCAAGTCGGCTCAAATGATCCGCGGTGTTCTCAATTCCTTTCTTGTCTTTGATTTCAATATCAAACTCTTGCAAGAGCAATATCCATCGTATGAGCCTCGGTTTCGCCTCTTTCTTTCTAAGCATCTAAGTCTTTGCATGATCGAGAAAAGACAACAACTTTTGTACCAATTAGATAAGAGCGAAACTTTTCTAAAGCAAAAACAATGGCTAATAACTCCTTTTCAGTGGTTGTGTAGTTTTGTTGAGCCTCATTTAACGTTCTAGAAGCATAATAGATAGCATGAGGAAGCTTCCCCACGTTGCCCAAGCACCGCACCAACCGCATTATCACTAGCATCACACATGAGTTCAAACGGCTTACTCCAATCCGGTGGTTTTAATGATAGGGGCTGAAATCAAAAGTTCTTTCAAACGATTGAATGCGGCCATACATTTTTTCATCAAAGTTAAAAACCACATCTTTTTGCAATAAGTTACAAAGTGGTGATGTTATCTTGGAAAAATCTTGATGAACCTAAGATAAAAACCTGCATGACCAAGAAAGAAACGTATCTCCCTCACCGTAGTGGGAGGGGTTAGAACACGAATAAGGTCTATCTTAGATTTATCAACTTCCAAGCCTTTTAGAAGATATATGGCCTAAAACTATGCCATGAGTTACCATGAAATGGCACTTCTCCCAATTTAGCACAAGATTTGTTTCAACACATCTTTCAAGGATTAGAGACAAATTGTTCAAGCAAAGGTCAAAAGAGTCACCAAAGACACTAAAGTCATCCATTAACACTTCGATTATGTTTTCAACATATTCCGAAAAGATACTTACCATACACCTTTGAAAAGTATCGGAGCATTGCATAAGCCAAAAGGCATCCTTCTATAAGCAAAGTACCGAAAGGACAAGTGAAAGTGGTTTCTCTTGGTCCTCGCTATCACAATCTGATTATAACTGAATAGCCATCAAGAAAGCAATAATAAGAGTGTCCAGCTAAACGTTCAAGCATTTGATCAATAAAAGGTAAAGGAAAGTGATCTTTTTAGTGGTGGCATTCAATTTTCTATAATCAATACAAACCCTCCAACCGGTTTGCACACGAGTTGGGACAAGTTCGTTCTTATCATTCTCCACCACCGTCACACCCGATTTCTTTGGTACTACTTGTACCGGGCTTACCCACTTGCTATCGGATATGGGGTAGATAACACCCACCTCCAAAAGCTTGAGTATCTCCTTTTTCACAACTTCCATCATGGGAGGATTCAAACGACGTTGCGCATCCCTTTTAGGCTTTGCATCATCCTCCAAACGAATTTTGTGCATACAAACGGCGGGGCTAATACCCACGATATCGGCAATTGTCCATCCTATGGCCGTCTTGTACTTCCTTAGCACCCTTAGAAGTTTTTGCTCACGTAAATCACTAAGCTTGTTAGAAACAATCACCCGGTAACTCTTCATTATCACCCAAGTACAAGTACTTAAGGTGGTCAGAGAAGAGGTTTCAATTCTAAAATCGGAGATTTAATAATTGAAGGTACAAGCTTTTCATCCTTTGCATGGTAAAGAAATAAAAGAGATATTATGAGTTTTCGGGCATTCTTGTAGTGAATTAAGATCACCAAGAGCTTCCTTGACTTCATTACCACACTCTACCATTATCCATGGATGTAGTTAACACGGTTTCCAAAGCATTATCACCGTTTAATTCAAACATTTGTTGTGCCAATGTATCCATCACATCAATGGAGAAACAAGAGTGGACATCGCTAGGATATCGCATCGTCTCGAAAATGTTGAAACGTATTATTTCTCCATCAAACTCCATAGTTAGCGTTCCCTTATCCACATCAATTATAGTTTTTCGCCGTTTTCATGAAGGGACGCCCAAGAAGCAATGGAAGAGATGAGTCCGGTGAACCTTCATCCATCTCTAACACACAAAAGTCAGCTAGAAATACAAGTTGATTAACCTGCACAAGAACATCCTCAACAATACCCATTGGGTAAACATTAGAGCGATCGGCTAATTGCAATACAATTTCGGCCTTTTAAGAGGACCAAGATCAAGTGAATTATACATTGACGCGAGCATAACATTAGTGGAAGCACCTAAATCCAACATAGCTTTGTTAAAAGTTGTGTTACCAATTAATGACGGGAATGTCAAAACTACCCGGATCCTTGCACTTAAGTGGGAGTTTGTGTTGTAAGATTGCCGAAGCATTCTCCCCCACTAAGCACTTCATTACCTTTGAGCCTTTGTTTGTTGGTACACAAGTCCTTGACACCTTTGCATACTTTGGAACTTGCTTGATAGCATCAATGAGTGGTATGTTCACATGGATCTTTTTAAGAACGTCTAAAATCTCCTTTTCTAATTCCGCCTTCTTAGAACTTGAAAATCTGCGAGGAAAAGGTAGAGGAGGAACATAAGTAGAAACCGGAGTTTTAGAGTTAGGAATAGGTACCTCAGAAGTTTGGGGAGAATCCTCGACTTTCTCCTCCAAAACAGGTTCTTGGTGTTTCCACGAATCGGCAACTTCGGGTTGCACAAGTTGTTACCGCTTCTCAACGTAATAGCATTGACACCCTCTTTTGGTTTAATAGGTTGAAAGGGAGTTTCCCACTATTTTGCGCCTTCAATTGGTTCAACTCAGCCATGGAGCCCATTTGTGTTTGCAACTCCTTAATAGCACTCTTAGTCTCTTGTTGACTTTCTTTGAACATGGTGGAAATACCTTGCATCATTGTTTGAAGCTTTGAATCAATATCGGCACCTTGAGTTTGCATTGATTGTTGTGCTTGCGGTTTCTTTGAAATTGTTGTTGTTGTGGTTGAAATCCACTCGGACGGTTGAAAGTAGGTTGTTGAACGGCACCTTGCTTGTTGGCATAGCTAAAATTGGGGTGATCTCTTCATCCCAGATTGTAAGTGTTGGAGTAGGGATCATACCGTCTTGGTTGATTTGGAAAGATCACATTAGCTTGCTCATCTTCATAAGATTGAGGAGAAGTTGGTATAACCGCGGATGCAACTTGTTGCAACATTGCTGTCATTTTACCCATTTGTTGGCACAAGTTCCTCCACCTCGCTCACTTCACTCACCCTTCTTAGAATCACATCCAACCACGACTTAAGAATTGTTGTGAGTTCGCATTGCCATGTTTTCAATAAACTCTCTAGCTTGTGCCACCGTCTTGTTCACCAGTGCACCTCTACCCGCGGCGTCAAGAAGATTCCTATCACTTGATTGGAGCCCTTCATAGAAAGTATTGGATAATCATCGCGTCCTTTGAATTGGTGGTGAGGACAGCTTCCAACCAATCTCTTGTATCGTTCCCAACATTCATATAAGGATTCTCCTACGTTTTGCTTCATCCCGCAAATCTCCTTGCGAATTTGAGTAGCCTTGGATGCAGGAAAATATCTCTCCAAAAAGAGTTTCTTCAGCCCATTCCATGTTGTGACACTTTCCGGGAGGTAAATAGTATAACCAATCCTTAGCACTATCCATCAAAGAGAAACTAAAACTTTCAACATTGCACCATCCGCCTCTACATCCGCTGGAAGCATAGCCATGACAGTGGTGTGGAAGTCCATAAGATGTTTGTTTGGGTCTTCATTCACCATGCCATGGAATTTTGGTAATTCTCTAAGCAACCCCGGCTTGATCTCAAAAGTAGAGTCCGTTTGAATACAACCCCGTTGTGTATCAAGCTTATGAGAAGCCAAGTCCTTGAGTGTACGATTTGCATCACCCATTGCTACTTCAACTTGTGGTACATCTACGATTGGAACCTCTTGCTCTCCTTCTAAGTGTAACTCTTCGTCCACTTCTAACTCTTGCTCGTCCTTGCCTTGACTTGGTTGAGACAGCCTCTCGAGTAATCCCGCACCTTGGATAATTCCAATCTTTAGTAGCGAGGGGATTGATACCCGAAAACAATTCTAGCAACCAAGTGAGAACCAAGACGACAAACAAAAAGCAAAGATCTTAAAAAAGAAACTAAAAATTCAATAACAAGCCGTGTGCCTCCGCAAGAACGGCGCCAAAATTTGGTCGGTTGTCAATCCGTCAAATATAATTTCACTTTCTCAATCAACTAAATATGAATATAGTAAGCAATAAGAAAGAGTTCGTATCCACGAGAGAGGCTTTCGTTGTGGTTCTAAAGTAACCCAGTATGTTTGTTGTATTTAAGCAAATAAAAGTAATTAAAAGCAAAGTAAGTAATTCAATTATCAATAAGGAAGATATTGGTCACGGGATAGTATCATTCACAAACATGTATTTTCATCAATGATTAGAATTGGTATTTTAATCTCGTATTTATTAAAAGTCCTAGGATATCTTGATCGCAAGTATAACCACGTTAATTCTTTTTCATCACAACCACATTAAAAGATGCATATGTGAATTCTTCGTCAGAAAGCAACCTAAAGTCTAAAAGCACAATTAAGTTTATCTCCCTAAAAGCATTAAGATTTATGGAATAAGACTCATAAATGCAAACGAATGTGTAAAAGCACTAAACGTTTTAACAAAAGTTATGATTCACTTGTGACTAGTAGGATATATCACTACAAGCACTAACCACAATTATGCTACTTAGAATCGGGGATAAACAACGTTTTTTTATTGAAAACCCTAATATAGCTCTAGAGATGAACACAAATCGGATTGATTCGGACTCAACCTAACAAGTTTTCAAATCTTATAACAATATTAATTGTGAATCACAAACAATAATTCTTGAGACAAAACTAATTCATTGAATCAAAAGCATGTTGAGAAATCAACTTTTATCCCATAACCAATAAGATGTTTAGCTACTCATAGCTATGAAGTTCATCATCATCAATATTCAATAATAAAACAAGGAAGAGGAAGTACAAAACCAAACCCTAAAAGTAAACAAAACGGCTCTCCCCAAAATTCCAAAGAATAAGATATATCTATAAGTTGTAGAAGACCTTCCTTTTATAGCTTTTCTCCAATTCTAAAATTAGGTCTAGTCTTCAAAGTCCATTGGATGAGAATCCACCAAGCCCATAAGAAGGAGTCAGTGTAGAAAATACGCCCCAAAGTGGTCGCCGGGAAATCTGGTATTGTGGCGGAAAACGGCCGAAAGTCCATGGAACATCCCGGACTGCAAAGTCCCCTCCCGGTCACCGGTCAACGGTTCGGATCGGTCGGGTGAACGCGAGTCAGCTCGGGTCAAGTCGGTCGAACCCAGGTCAGGGACAGACCCGGGCGTGAGTCAGAGTCGACTCGGATATGCTGGTGTCTAATCAAGGTGACTTTACAGGGCCACAGTTGCACGCAGTGAGTTGGGTCAAAGGCGCCCATGTTGCATAGGCACGACTTTCAAGCTGCACAATCCTTGTGCTGCAACAATGCACCCAGCCATGATGGCCTGCACTCATTACCACTTGCTTCTCACCATTTCCTGCTCTGACTTTCACAGCTGAGTACTATACTACACAGACCCAGGCCATCTCTTCCCAGTAACCATTTATTGTACCACCACTGCAACACCACTAGCAGTTAGCAACTCAAGTTACTTCCCGGCTTCTGACCATTTCATTCACTCTCTTCCATTCAATCAAGCAGCACCAGCACATCCACAGCCCAATTGCAACCTGCCATCACTTGTAGTTCCCTGTAATTCTGCATCACCTGCACTTTATCCACTGTGACCTCGAGATCTTGGGTCAGCCGCAATATAGCAACAACAGCCAAGTTGCCAAATCAGTCTCAGGCCTGGCCATGTTAACAAAACCAGCTGCAACTCCAATCCCAGGCCAGCACCACCATAGCCACTCTTCACCAGCATAAATAACAGCTCCATCCTGTAACAACTCAAAAGCCTCAGCTTCACATCCCTTTAGCTCAGCTGCACTCGCATTCTCGGACCTACAACTTGAGCCACCTGCAATATCCTTGGCATCCATCTCAACCTGCAATGCCATCCCTGTATGCAACTTCCTTGTAGCTCTCAGCATCACCGTGGCTACCCTTGCACTGCATCACACATTCTCCAAGACAATCACCAGCTTCAGGCATTAGTTACATGATTCTCTTTTTTCAAAACTTGCCCAGAACCACCAACTTCAAACCTGCAATTCAGCTCAACGGCACCAACTCTCTCCAACTCATGCTCATCTGCAATGTCATCCATCCTGTGCCATCTCTGCAGCTGCACCTCATACATTCATTCACAGCTCCATAGTCCAGCCCCTGTATTCTCATGCCACAGTTTCAGCTGCACTACCAGTGCCTTCAATTCCCATGACAACTTCCTGCATATCAACATGATCTCAATCTGAGCCCTGCAACACAATCATTGCAATGCAGCTACAGTGGCAACACGTTGCACACCTCATGACCTGTAAAATCCTAGGCATACATCTATGCGAAACCCAACCTTCCCTGTACTGCATTTCAGCTTACCACAAATTCTTGTCAACTCCTTGCTTGGCTATCTCCATCCATTGCAATCGCAACTCATACTTGCATGTTACTCTTGCATTCATCCATTTCAAACATTTACTTCAGTTGAGCACAATACCAGGCCCATTGCCTCATTACCATCCTTCATATCACTAGTTAGCCCATATTTCAGCTCCATACTGCAACTTCACATACATTCTCTCATTAACAGCACATACACCCACCAGCTTCACTGAATTCCATATGAACCCTGACCTGAGCTCCTTCTCCATCGACTTGCAACCAGGTTTACCCCTTGAACACAATAGCTCAACTCATTCTTCATAGAGAATCAACTCAAAATCAACGCTGAGTACCACCTCCTCATCTCGGGCACCAAGAACCAATCACTTCCTATCATCTCCTTATCTTTCATAGAACTCAGCCCAAACTGACTCTCTGACCATTTCGGCAACAACCATATTCTCGCTCTAGTTGTGCATCATCCCTACAATCATTGTCTAGCAACTCTTTCCTTGGGCTAGCAACACCACTTCTCCATTCTAACCATTTTCAGCTCTCCCCTGTAATGTTCATTCACCCTAGCATACATCTAATGCCTTACCACCTCCTACTATGTTGCAGCTTCAGCTCAAGACTCACTCCATTGCCAATACTACCTTCTCAGTCCACCTTCTATACCTCCTTCACACACTCATACTTCCCTGTAATCATTCAGCAGCCTCACCAGACTTCAGATCTTCAAATCCATACCTCATTCTGTAACCTTGAGCATCAGCAGCACATCTCCCCCTTCACTTGTTCTAACTCAACTTGCTGCCATTTCCTGCAGTCTCAGTTCAACAAATCACATGACCTTAACTCTCATGAGCTCAATTTCTTCTTTCCAATCGAACCCATTTCATGACCTCAGATCCCCTTTCTAGCTCATCTTCCAAATAATCACCATCTTCTCTCCCTGATTTCTTCAATTCTGCATCAGACTTTGTTTCAAAACTGAATCCACAAAACCCCTTTCCGATTCAAACCCACTAACAGCATCAAACCCATCTTCTACATCTCAGATTCAATATCATCCGTCCTTCGAGTTCAATACCATCATCAACTATTCTTAATTCCTCTCCGGCTTCTCTCGATTTCTCGATCTAACTCTCAGTGGATTCAATCTCCCTAACCTTATTTCTCAGATTCAAAACAAAAGAAAAAAAAATGGTTTCTCTCGATTGAAACTAGGGTTATAGTTGGGAGTGGTTGCATGGATTGATAAGGGCTAGCCAAAGTTCTCGGCCCTTATCCTGGCGATCCGTAATTAGTGCTCTTCCAAATAGAGTTGTCCCTTAACGAACTGTAGACTGTCTTTAGTGAACTATCAGATGGTTGCTCCTTAACTTGACCAGGCTCCAGATAGTGTTATCCTGTAAAATGACGGCTTTGCCCTTTTTGCTCAATTTCGATTATTTCTTCTCCTTTTCCTCCGTGCGACTCCCGAGTACCTAATAACTCAAAGACACACATGAGATACATAATTTACATGAAAACTCGCAAAGAAAGCATAAATACTAGATATAAAATTAGGTGTTTATCACACCTATCAAGTGCTTACTACGGAACATGACTGCCCCCCACTAAGCATGGGACTTAATGTTGATGGTGGATTTTCAACAAGGGCAAACATCATAAAATCATGATATTGCATGTTTTGACCCGGCTTCGA
>JAJJWW010008909.1:0-34986 GCA_023531295.1 Papaver armeniacum
TCCAAAGGGCGTTGGAGCACAAATTGTTGCCCGACTCCCGGCCCATTCATTTACAAAATGACTTTGATTTTTTTTAATAAAAGCCCCGGGAGGCAATCTTTCATAATAATAATAATAAAAAAGGATTTGCATTTAGGATTTATTTTATCAATAAAGCCATGAGGAAGAAAAATATATAAAGAAGTTTCAAGCAACAAGAAAATAGAGGAAAAGAGTTTACAAATTGTCAAAGTTTTATGAAGTTAGTTCATCATAAATAGTTGAAGCATAGAAGAAGAAGAGCGAAGAAGATGAAGAAGGCAGCGAAGGCGTTTCTATTGGATCTTGTGAGAGTGGTGCTTTAAATCCAGCTAGATCGGATATGAAGGTGGTAAGTACTCCCATCCTTTGCTATAGTGGTTGATTTCCTTTCTTAGAGATCATCGGGAAAAAGTCTTTTATTTCCACGATTTTGTGGGGTCTCCGAGAAATAATTCGGAAGGTTTCCTTCCCACCATTCAACGTGTGTAGGATTTCTCTCTTCGTTCCTACCGCACACATGTGAGACCCATAAAAAAGTTGTCTTATTGAGTGCAATTATCATAAAATCCTTTTAAGTGAGGCGAAGTCGAGGCGAAATGCTTATTGATCGCTCTCAAACACGCGTTCTCTCATTATGGTGTGGTTATTTCTCACTCAACATTTAAGTATGAGAATATGTTCTTTGGTATTTCTAACTTCTTATTACTAGCATGCGAAACTCTATGTCCTCATAGCTCTTTGGATGCTTGGGAGGGACTGAAGACTTTGAAGTTGGGAGCGGAGTTTTGTGGGTATATCTGGTAAACCCTCACGAGACTATAACTCGTCCACTAGGGACACCTAGGGTTTAAAGGCTTGTTGCACATGCTAAGTGCAACCTAGGGTCCTCAACAGCCAGAGATTTGTTTTATTTTAGGTGGATAGTTTGCTCGAGGACTATGGCGAAAGCCAAGTGTGGGGAATCGATAAGTGCATAATTCAAATGATTTTAGTGTCAATTCCATGCTAGTAATTGCTTATATTCTTGCAAATTATTGTATATTACGTTTGTTTTCTCTTATTTGTGTTTCATTAGGAGAATCGTCCAAAAGAAGTTAATTTGCACTTAATTGTGCGATAAAAGTGTTTAGCTACAAAGGGAGAAGAGCTAAATACCAAATGAAACTCGTTCAAGTTCAAGATTTCTACTTTTCATTTTGTAGAGGACGAGAAGACAAAGGCAATGGCGAAAGAACGGAGTCATTCTGAGTTCGTATGAAGAAGTTATGAGCAAAACAAGACTCATAAGACTAAAGGTCAAGATGGTCAACTTCTAAGGAAAATGCTATTGGCATCCCACCCGAATGTTAAGGGGCACCTCGTGTTAAGGGGCGGACTGTTTCACAGCAACTGCTAAAGGCAGTCAGTCTTTTTACTAAGGGGAGTACACTCTGTTAAGGGGAAGCCATTTTCAAAAATCACTAAAGGCACCTGAATGATTACTCAGGGCACCTCTTCTTCTTCTTTAATATGAACATGAAGAACATGAACAGTTCTTAATGGTGGTCAGCATGATGATCACGATGGTGATGAATTTGATCACCAACGATATTCGAATTTGAGTACATCACTAGGTTCTTAGGGACAATAGAAAGCATGGGTTGTTGCCTGATTTCGAGTTTTCAACGAGAAACGGTTTCGTTGATGATCAAAATCTCGGTGATTGGTGGAGCTGTTGGCAGAGAAGAGCAAGGAGCTTGGTGATGGGTTCGAAGGTGAAGCTGCAACCATTATCAGTGATGGAAGCTCGGAGCAGTGAACGAGAATGGAGCTGTGTACGATGGCAGTCATGGAGATGTTGCTGTTTGGAGCTCGAGATGAACCAAGACGTGGGTTGTATCATGGCAGTAACGATATGGAGTCGAGCTGATGATGATTGGCGACTGAAGTCGAGCTCGAGTTAATGGTGAGTTCGCTGTGACGAGCTCGAGAAGGCAGTGATGATGCTTATGGCTTGCTGCCATTATTGAAGCTCGATGAAAGATGGCTGATGATCCCGGCAGAGATGGAGAACACGAGCAAGGTGCTGCTGTTATTCATTGTTGCAGGTTGTTAATGGTGATGGCTAGGAGGTTTACTGTCTTAGGGTGATGGAGCTCGAGATGAAGTTCAGGAGACGCTGCTACTATCAGAGCCAGGGATGATAATCGTTTGGCAGGGAAGAAGATAGTTCGTTTGCAATTGTTGGTGGGACCCTATCACGTGGGAATGTTGGGAATTTTGATAAGAGAACAGTCCGACAAAATTCAGGCAGGAAGAGAAAATAATTGACGCGTCTTGGGAAAGGTAATGATCTGGTGCAACGCGACCCACTGAAGCTGAGTAGATGAACGGATCACATGAAGCCATAATGCTCTTTACTGGACCCATTGAAGAATTAGCCAATTAGAAACCGTGTATGTCTGATAAAGATACATCGCGTTACGCCACAACGAATACCTTATTCTCTCATGCAACAGATTATGAATTTGGCATACAAATTGGGGGAAGTAAGACGGCGCACGATCAGAAGAAAAAACGTCGTGGCATTTTTCCAGTGGACCGCGAAAACCAAGTGAAGCAGCTAATTTTTTCTATTGGGATATTTTATGAATGAGCTGGGTATCCGGACTACTATAAATAGGAGCTGAAAGTTAAAGAAAAATATACTTCTTCCTTTACTAAATCACCGAGAATCATTTTCATTTGTTGCGAGAGAAGAGAGAAACACAGAGTAGTTTTATTTTAAATCCTTCTTCTTTATTTATTTGCGAATACTTCATAATTATGAGTAGCTAAACTTCTAATTGATTAGGGATGATTTTAAAGTCCTGAACAATGAAGCATTATTTTCTTTAATCACGTTTATTTCAAGTTTTATTTTATTGTTGAGTATCTTTATTATTTTTAATGTCTAAGAATATTGAGGGATTATTTAAAATGATCAATTAAATTAACCAATCAATATTTCTTCTACTAGTTTAGGGTTGTGTGATACGTGTAATTGTCACATCAACTCTTTACGATAATGTAAATCGCAAGAGCAGACAGAGGGATTTTGTTAAGTAATTGTGTGTAAAGATAACACTAGTAAGCGAGGCCAGGAGCTTATGCGTCGATGCTAGGATCAACTTCGATTCCGCGAGTGTAAAGCATTCGACTAATTTACACCTTGAGAGCTTATTCTTTGGTGGGTTGGTTGGATAGAATCTGGTAGTCGAGCGCTTAGGTATCCCAAGTGGCAGTAGGAATCCGGGGGATAGCAGAGCTTATTGCTATTCTACGGTTGGTAACAATATAAGTTAAACAAGAAATAAATTTATATTTAATTAAGCTTCAGTTCAGAGACGGCGAAGGATTCCCTAATCATCTTTCTTATTATTATTACAACAAAGTTCTATTATTTTCCTTTATTAGTTATCTTTGATTTAAAATCTAAAAACCCCCTTTTGGTGACTTTTAACAACTAGAAACTCCTCGCTCTTCGTGGGAACGAACTCCTTGCCATTATATTACCGAGTTAATTGTGTGGAAAGGTGTAATTAATTTGTTGCGTAAACGACGCGCACCACTAGAGGTCACATATATGTACTCAATTCCATTTTCACGGTGAGTTTCTAAGTGATAACCGTTGCACGGATATCCTTGAAACTTAACAAAGTGCGGTGAGCTCTTGGTGCATATAGAGCTTCTGTGACTTTAATCATTGTCCGTTTGGCAACAAGAATGGGCAGCACCTCGCCCAATTATTACTTGCGATGATCCAATCATCGTAGTCACGCGAATGTATTATAAGGAGTAAAATCGACAAATAATTATGCATTTCTTAGGATAGTATGGGTGGTTGCACTATCAACTAGACATTCAATTTCTCCTGGAGACATTCCTACAAGTATATTAGGTAGGAATGTTACAAACAAAGAAAAACAAACAATTTATCTCACTTCCTTTAGAGAATTGTGTTCTACTAGAATGGCTTCCTTTCCATTCTAATTTACATGCTAAAAACTGATTATCATGAACAAAGTAAAATTCAATAGAACATAATAGAAAATAAGTACTTATAGATAATCCATACACATAACATAAAGATGGTAAGAACGTGTTAACAACGGTAACACCTACGCAAACGATTAAACAAACGATAGTCTAAGATAACATAAAACTTCAAAGCATTTAAAAAGACGAGTCTAGCAAGCGAAACTAAATTCTTAGGCCCAAGCAAAATCAGGCACATCCATAGTTGGGGCAAAGTCCTCATTGCCTAGGAAGTCCTAAATTGTGAGGTTAAAGTCCTGGGTTACATCATTTTCTTCCATATAGTTAGCCTCTTGTTCGAGAGTTTCCGATACTTTTTGTAGCTCGTGACTACATTGGCACTAGCCTTGCAATGCTTGTACCAATGTCCCGGTAAATCCACACCTAAAACAAGGCGCACTTTCGTCGGCCTTTTTGTTAGCGGGATTTTTAGGTGTTTTCTCGAACTTAGGATCACCACCGATATGGCCGAAGTTCCTTCTGTGCCAAACATTAGAGTGACCTTTACGTCCTCGACCTCGATTATGTCCCTTACGTCCTCTTCCACGAGAGGCCTTATCTCCACGTGGGTATGGATCATGGGAATGTGAATCGGAAATTTTGAGCCCTCTTTCCTTTGGGGTTCTTTCCCTTATTGACCTTGCCATGGTTAGCTTCAGGAACTTTCTTTTTCCCGAGACTCGGCTACAGCATTGTTATTGACAAGAATCTCATTGTGCCTTTCGACCACTTGCAATAAGTTTATCAACCTCTTTTGAATGTGGTGATTCTTTTGTTTTCCACCTCTAAACGATCTTGGTTCGCTAGTATCATGGACGAGGTGGGAAAGGTCGATAGGGTTTTCACCGAATCATTTCCTCATACAGTAAGTTTCTTTCCACAAAATTCCATACGTGCACGAATTTGCGGCATGTCTTTTTGGAAATCGTTTACCTTTACATAATCGAGGGAAGCGGATTTCATTCCACGGGACGTTCAATTGTGGTATTAAGGAATCATGAATGTTCCCAAAAAGGCTATCTAGAGCATCCCATAGCTCTTTTGGCGTTTTCAAGTGATGATAACCCCAACGTAGGTTAGGATCGATATGCCTCTTAAGGAACATAAGAGCATGAGCTTTGTCTTTCTCGATCGTAGAGCAACTTGGCAAATGTCTTGATAGTGGAGGTGTAGTCCTTTGCCACGAAGGTGGTTTCCACATCGGATACCCAACGATGGTACTCAAGTCCTGCTTTGAGTCCAAAGTTCGAAGTGCAGTCGAATTGGGTCCATCTACATAGACAAAATAAAGGACATGAATATGGTGCTCAAGTCCTTCGAGTCCATAACAAATCACGGTATCATTTTCCCATCACCAACTTTCTTTATGGTTTTGTGGGTAATACGGATATGTCATATAGTCCAATCTTTGATCATAACCCGAGTCCACAAAATTAATTAACCAAGCTTCTTTATGGTTTTTAACAAGGGAACTCGTTTGCAAACCAAATTTCTTTATGTTTAAAAATTGCAAACAATTTGGTAACAAGGTTGACAAAATAGTCAACTAAAAATAGGTCTATTAGAAAAAAATAAAATAAACTACAGACCCATTTATCATTTATATACGCATATAAAATTACTGGAATTTAAGTCGCAATTCGTTTGCATATTTAGTAGCAAACGGTTTGGGATAAAAATAAATTTTGGTTAATATTTGTGACATGCATGAGTAATATCAAACTAAGATATAATACTAAACATAAAGTATTTGTCAAAAATTTAAATTATTTTTAGGAAGGTCTAAATAAAATAGTTTAACATACTAAAAAAATATGTATGGTAAATTATAACATTTGGTGGGGATAACATCATGGATGCATACATATATGATAAATATTTGATAAAAATAAAATACTAAAATGTTCATGGTTTAAAAGAAAAATAACTAACATGCATATATATGCATCATGGGTATAATATATTTTCTAACAAGTAGAATGAAATGATATTTTTCAAAGGTGATATCCATACATGTATTTATTTATTTATTTTATTAAAAAAAAATGAAAGATCAAGACAACATCACATGGGGAGTTTGAAACAAAAAGCGATGAGCTTTTTTTTTTTTTTTTGAAAAGTAAAGTAAACTACACTTTTGTGTATCACATAATTTTAATTAATTAAACTATAGATAAAATGTCACTTTCATGTTAGAAGATGAATGTGATCGTAAAAAAACAAATAATTTATCACTATCGAGTTGAAAATCAACTAATAAAAATCAAAATGGATTATTTCTTTTAACTTTGGTGTAACTAAAATAAAGAGTATGTTTAATATTATCATGTCATGGCGTATGATAGATGAGACAAATATATCTCTTTCAATAAGAGTAAATAGGTACATGATAATGGAAAGAATGGTTGAGTTATACCTTCTTTTGGAAAAATTCTACTACTTGATTTTGAGAATGAAGCCAACAATTTTCTTTTGTTTTGTGTTTGAAGGTTTGAAACTCAAATGGTTAGGCAAGGTGCTGATAACATGTTTAGAGTGGTAGACAAACTAAGAGACAAAATATAAAGGAGACAAAACATGAAAGAGAGGAAGAGAAATCAGGCATGTTTTCTCATTAATATTTACTCTTTAAATACAAGACAAGGAGAGCTTGTGCTAGTACACTTGTTGGTAAGTAGAGAAATAGTTACATTGCCTACAGTAGCAAAGGACTAGTTCTACATGTGTCAACAAAAAGACACCATGCACTTAGCCATGAGAGTGGCCATCCATACCATGGACCACTTTACTACAACATCAATTACTTTAATTTAGTTATTCAAACACTTTTTGGAAACCGTTGGTTTCAACTTTTAAAATACTTATGAATCAAGACCTGTACGGCTGTACCTGTTTGCCTAGTGAACAGGACAGCGAATGCTATTAAAACCCTATACCTATTAGTATACACCTTTATTCCGGCTTGTACATAGTGTTTCGACCTTCCCAGGTTTTGGTTTGATTGGTACGCAACCTCATGTGAGAAACAAAATGAGTCAGTGACAACACATTAATATGCTTTGAAATTGAAAGCTTGGCGCCCATAACCCAACATTTTCCAAGGCTGCTACAGGTTACTCAAATCCATCGAATTACTAAACAAGTGATAAAATATTTTGTTTTATATGGATATGATAGATTTGAATGAATTTAATAAGCCCCGTAGCATTTATAAAATTAACGCCTACGAGGCTATGACTGAAAGTTAGTTTTGCAGCTCAAATTGTTCATAATCACTAGAATAGTCAAACTCTAAAACGTGACTCGTGACTCGTGACTCGTGATGTTCAATTTTTTCTCGTCACTGAAAAAAACTTATAACTGGCTGGTGGGTGTATAGAGCTGACATCGTGGCATCAGTTGGTACAAGAGCGAACTCAACATGTTTTCTACCTTTGGAACGAAACTAGAAAGGCTTTTGTGAATTTGTTAATAAGGTTATCTCATCATGCTTAATTGCTTACGGAGAAATGCATGTTTTTTTGGTTGATTTTTATACAGTTCCAACCTTTGGTGAGGAGAACCAAAACAATGTGTAAAACTGTTACCTTGTTATCGTTCAGTATATAATGTCATTTGAGTTTGATGTACATTTTGTTGTTGTTTACTTGTCCCGATGAAAACCTATGGATCCGGAAATTAACGAGAACTTAACCAACGGTGAAACCTCAGATATTGGAGTAGACTAACTATCAGAGTACACAAATATGAAAAAAATTCCTGTAATGGAAACCCATGTATTAAATTGTCCGCAAATTGCAATCATAGATATATGGTGTGTTGGAATATTTTCAACTGTGTTATCAAGGGGGTCCACAGGGCGTAGTAGCTCCCAGAAGAATTTTAGTTCAGGGGTAAGCTGTTTCGGCCGTTACAAACTATCCAGAATATTCAAATCCCGGACGCCATTGATGTCGATGATGAAGAGACTCGAGTGAAAAGATGTCTATTCCAAACAGATGCGAAAATCCCTATAAATGGCATCTCCCATAACTCGTTGAAAACAACATCGAAAATTCTTTTCTGTTTTCTCTCTTTTCTAAAGCATCATCAGAAGTTTTTGTTCACATGTGTTCTTGATTGAATCAAGGGGTACAAACCTTGAATTCAATTTCCGTTGTAGGGCTTTCATTGTATCCTGAAGGATTATTTCACATACCTGTTGTAATCGCTAATTTATTGGAGGGTAGAAATAATTGTCTAAAAGAAATCGCATGAGCCTTGAAAGTTTTGGAGTACAACAAAATTTCTTCCTATGTTATTTCATCTTCTATTGCAACCCAGTTTTTCCAACATGGGGGTAAAGATGCAGCTACCAATGAAATCCTTAAGGTATAGATTGGTTAGAAGAACAAATATGAAAGTCTATAGCTTTTCTTTATTACTTTTTCTATGGGATTTTTTTCCCACCATTAATAGTACCCGCCTGCACACAACTTGTTTGTTTTTTAATTTAGTCTCTTTGATCGACTAAAAAAAACAAATATGAAAATCAAGGAGAGTGAGATATTTCAATCCATGGATTCCATTTGTATTTTCGCTCCATTGAAAGTCGACTCATTGAAAATATGTATGCCTTGAGAGTATATCAACAAGTCCAGATTAGAGATTCATACATAATTTTTACGTGAAGAACAGTACCTTCCATATACAAGTTGGAAAACCTTACATGAAACATGCGATGGCAACTTTGGGAAATGATGATGTGTATATCTCTGACACTATGGATTTTCACGTTACATATTTAATGGTTGTTGAATTGATGAAATCCGGAGGGATAAAAAAAAACAAATGTTATAAACGTGTAATTATGTTAAGAATATTTAGGGTAAATCTCGTTTATTACTGGGATGCCCTTGTGTCTAGCCCTATAAATAGAGGGCTCTAATGTTTGCTTATTGTACATATGAATAGAATTTCTCCCTTCTTCTTCTCTCTATTTTGTGTCTACTTTTTCATACTTTTCAGTTTATAAGGCGTTATCATACAGCGTTGTTCACAATTGATAAAAATTTTCTTTTATTTTCTTTTTGATTATTATATCATTATTTTTCCTCTTAGGATTTTTTTGGTTTGTCGATATTAATAGGCAAATCAAAACTGCAGTCGAGGAATACATATGTTTTCTTATACGTTTGGATTTGTTCTTGGATTTGTATACAGTGCTCATGATGATCGAAAATCTTAATAAACCTTTCTATAGGGCCATATCAATGGTTTTGGATTTGATCAATACAAGTAGTACTGTTTAGTATGCACGACTTTATAGATTCGTAGGGGTCTTCTTTTGTTTGTCGTTTCCATGCTTTCAAAACCATTGAAAGTACTTGGATCAAATTCATATTCATGGAAGAATATCATACGAAGTTTTAATAAGCTAATGGACACTAGTCACGTGAGCATGGGCTCAACTACATGCTTGACGTCAACACCGGTGCAAATCCATACGGCTAGGTTAACTAGCGTTGGTTACTCATACCCAAGGATGAATCAACCCACAACCACTGTCGGCCACTAGCAGATCTTTTCATCGCCAAGATATACGTATCTACATATTTACGGTAAACTATGTATATCCACCTACTGATTTTGTTACACCATTTTTTTTATGGCACACGTGCATATTATTTCTTAGATGATTATCCAATCTGTTTACTTATTTACTCAAAGCACCATGGATTATTTTTCTATAATGGATTTTTATCTTACTTATGGTACAATTAAAATCCATTGGTCAATCCTAGTCAAATAGACATGACTTATATTTTTGGGGTGCGGGTAATCAATTTGATTTTCCTTTCTTCTCTAATTCTCTTCATAGAGAAAGAAAAAAATCCATTAAAAAATGGTTTTACGGTTTCTATTCCTTTAATGGCTATGTAATCACCAAAAATTAATTGTGTCATCGCGATTTAGCTACCTTTACGGTAGTTAATCATATGCATGGTTGAAAAACCTACGGCCAATTAAATTTGGTATTCTTGTTCGTTAGACAAGGATCATGTGATTTGCTCCATATGGTTTCTATTTTTTTTTTTACAAGAAACCATTTGTCAACCAAAGAGTGGATTTTCCATATGCGATGACTAATCGAGATTCTTTTTCCTTTTGTCGGTGCAATTTTTGTGTGCCGTATAGACCAATCGGTATTGGTTTTTCTCCATCATTTTTATAAGATGAGAGAACATAGATTGGCAAATTTTCTATAATTTTTCCAATAATGGGTTGATTTTTCCCTATTCTGGAAGATTGGTCGTTTCAAACAATTTTTTTAAGATCAAATATGTATAGGTTTATCTAATAATAAACCATTGGTTTCCATTTTCCTTTACATGAAACCATTCATCATCTAGAAAAAATGGATATTATCTCTTCAAAGAAAAATAACGATAATGATTTCTTTATATTCTTAAAAAGAAACATATAATTGATTAAATTTATTTCATCTATATCGATCCCTAAATGATGAAATATCATTATTACGGTGGTATAAGCCAATCGTTAAATACCGATGAAAGAGAAATTGTTGCATTCTTTAAAGATATTGAGCAATTTGAATTTATTTTATTTATTTATTTTGTTTTTTCATTAATAATCTCGATATTGATTTGTTCCACTTATAGTTGGATTACGGTCGGACATTAAAGATCAATGGGTGCGCACCCGGCATGTTAGCCAATATTATTAGTCCTTGTAGTGACTATATTGATCTTAATTTAATTTTCTTTTGATAAAGAAAGTCCATAATTTTATTCCGAAAAACTTAATTTTTGGAGATTTATTTTGCGTATTCTATATGTTTTTGGCTACTACCGCCAAAATCCATGATGGATGGTAAATGTATAATGACTATTCAAAGTATATGTCTTCAAATTATTATAAGTATATGTCTTGAATTAATCGGATAATACTTTACGAAACTTGTTTTCGTTTTATGAGATGAAAATATTTTCGCCACAATCAGGGGGAGACTATACAAAAGTTGGTGTTAATTAACTTCAATGTTATATCAGTTTCTCTCCCATCATGACTAAATCAAAAAAGACTGCTTTTAACTAGGCGTAAAATGTCTCATTTTCTTTTATATAAGTGTTTGCCTCTTTAAGAGGAAAGTCCAGTCACATCTCTTAAAATAAGTAGTGTTCCATGAGAGGCTACTAGTAGTGCTCCAATTGAGTGTACCAAAACACCATTCACATTCTCAAAATTAATATCTCATCCCTTCATGATGATGAGATCATAACGCCCGTAAGCATTTGGTACCGATAAATTTTGAATTTTCAAAATATACATATACTTGAGAATTGTGTGGGATCGTGGTAAATAAAAATGATTGTGAATATTCATTTAAAGTAGCTACTGAAATAAATGATGGTGGTTTTGAACCCCTTTGCAGAGGAATATCGACATATGTGATTGGTTGGCATATAATCCAAATTATGTTGGATTAATTTCTCGATTGACGCAATTTTGGATCCAAAACTTCAACACCTTAAAAATGCCAAGCCTATTAATTACAGGTTGGTGTAGTCATATTGCGTCGTTATACGAGAAATGTATTCGTTGTAAAAACGATTTAAGGGTTTCATTTTTGCTCAGACCCTAAGATTAATTCATTAATTGTTCTCTTTATAGAACGCACTTGGCGTGGTAGTCCTTGAAGGACTCATATTGCATTTACACAAGAAATGTGGTTGGGAACATATTCAGGCAGCCATCTGACTTGATTATGTCAGGTTGAACAATTCTCAATGTGTTTTTAGAAATTTGGTGCAAAACGAAAAATCCGGATTAATTAGTTGATGACTTCAATGTCATAGGTCTCTTGAGGAGTCCTTGAAAACACAAAAATCCACGCTTTAGCAGCATAAATTCTATTTTATTTATATCTTTCTTTCTTAAATCTGCAGTTAGAATTATGCTAGCTTAAACTCTTTTTGGAGATAAACTAGAGTTATTGTTTTGATGCTTGTCTTCTGTACAACTCATATAGTTGGGTTAGCATCAATATTTACGTCAAAAGTTGTACTCTTTTTCCTTCATTCAGGTTTTGTCCCATGTGGTTTTCCTGACAAGGTTTTTAATGAGGCAACATCTCCCTGACGTTTAATTCAAAATGTTGATATTGTGCTTCTTATTTTTTCCTTCGTCCAAATTTTTTTCCCATTGGGTTTTAATGGCAAGGTTTTAGTGGAAGCAAATTATTTTGACATGGTGGTCATCCAAGGGGGAGTTGTATGGATTTTGGTTATTTGGTGGATTCCCACCATTTACTAGGTCATTTTGTTAAACCACATCAACATAACCATCTCATATGAATTTGGATATCATTCTGATCCATATAAGGTATGACTACCAACTTTGCTCACCTTTGGTACTGTAAATGCGTATTGGCACTTTGTTGAAGAAACTACATCATTTACTTTTCTAAATCATCTCCGAGAAGCTAGCAATCCAAGAAGCAAGTCCTCAATGTATTTAAAGAAACGTGAAGACTCGAGAACACTACTGTTAGAAGACTTCATCAACCGGAAAATTTCTCACGAAAGCATTCTTTATCTCCAAAGATTCAAGAAAATCGTTTATTGAAATTGGTCAACTCGCCAAGATTTGCAAGCCAAAATTTAATTTGAAGTATTTATTAGGGGGAGTATCAAATTAGAAGGTATTTTATTGGACTATCGTTGTACTCTTTTCCTTCATCAAGGTTTTCCCACTCGGGTTTTCCTTGTCAAGGTTTTAATGAGGCAACATTTGCGTGTCCAAATCTTTTGTAAGTTTTCTCAATTGTACTCTTTTCCCTTCGATCAGGTTTTGTCCTTTTTGGAATTTCCTGACAAGGTTTTAACGAGGCAATTAGCTTAGACACAATTCATCAGGGGGAGTGTTATAAACGTGTAATTATGTTAAGAATATCTAGGGTAAATCTCGTTTATTACTGGGATGCCCTTGTGTCTAGCCCTATAAATAGAGGCTCTAATGTTTGCTTATTGTACATATGAATAGAATTTCTCCCTTCTTCTTCTCTCTATTTTGTGTCTCCTTTTCTATACTTTTCTAGTTTATAAGAGCAAATAGGATTTTCAGAAAATAAGAAATCACTAGTAAATATTTGTGGTGCATAGGTATTTTGATAGGAACTGGTTTTGAAAAGATCGAATTATTTTTCAGATCTTATCTCAGGTACGTGTGTTTGCTCAAATCAAAGAATCTAAGAGTTAAATGTAAATAAATCTCCCTCTTTCGATTTGATTGGAACACATGATTTTCTTTTCATATAAAGTTTTTACGAAAATGCCCGACAAAAATATTTACTTAGTTGATATTTACCTACTAGAAAATTAACAAATGAATCATTGAAAATTGTTAACATTTATACTAAGGGAAAAAATTACTTATCTTATCATTTTGTAATTCACATAAATATCACTAACAAGGTACTCCCTCCGTCCATTTTTATCTGTCCTAATTTCTACTTTGGTCTGTCCATTTTTATCTGTCCGCGCTGTTTATAGACATACTTTTCCCTTAAACTATCAAATATACTCTTCTTTTTTATAATCATATAATCATTTTTAACATAAACTTAATTCAAAATCATAAATATCATCACCATATATAAGGAAAAAATCCTTTCAATATTTTTTTATATTAATTGACATTCCTTTTTTAAATAAAAACATTTATGGGTAATTACAAAATTCCTAATACTTATATTTATTCTTAAATGGCAAAGAATCAAAAATATTTATGATAAAATCTCAAATTCATGGTAAAGTATATCTAAAGACGAAATAATCTACAATTTCAATTTTTTTCACTACTTTAAATTCTAAAAGAAAGAGTATTCAAAATAAGGGAAATTACACACTTTTGGTTGGTAACCTAGCAACAAGCTGGGCTCCAACTCCTTTCTGAATAGCAATACCTAGTCTATGAAAAATAAAACTACCAACTCCACTACTAGCATCATTACTAACTAAACAGTTCTTTAGACGCTTAAAAAAACATAAAGTATCATCTCCCAGTTCACCTAAGGTAGAGAAAGCCAAAACGCCGAGACCATAACCAAGTGTTAAAAATTCACATAAAGTATCATCTCCCTCTCAAATAAAAATTTCAAAGGCTCCAAAGTTTTAGTAAGGGAAACCAAAATCAAATGGAGGAAATAAAAAATTCTTAAATTTTGGAGTATAAGTTTGCTTTTATTTTTTTACAATATTTCCTAAAACAATAATGTTATCCAAATTAGAATTTTTAACGTTAATAATTTTAATTTTAGTAATAACGTAATATTAAATAGGCTAGTCAAGGGATAGTCATGACATTTTATAGGATTTCCTTAATATCTTGACAAAGTCAAAGCGGACTCTTAAAAATGGACGGAGGGAGTAATTGTTTTTCTGTTGATTCAGGACCTAAATTTGACTCAAAGTCCACGGCGGGTGTTGCCAAAGTTGGCATTCAAATTGCCTGTCGCTAGAAATTTCAATTCTATATTTTGGAAAGAATCACAATAGCGAATTAGTATGAGCTCATGCTCATTGTATAATTGAGGATAAGGCTGTACAAAGTTTCTAGTTCTAGTTCATAATTGAGTACAGTTATAACTTATAAGGGCCAATTGCCATCCTGACTTGTCATTTTTGGAAAGTTAAGGTGACAAACTTGCCAAATATTGTGATTCAGAGATTAACAATTAGTGCCAAATTTCAGCAACACTGTGACTGCTCTCAGTTCATTTTTTTTTTCTTCAGTTTTTTAAAGTTTAATTTGAGATTTGATTCAGCTAGTACTACTGAGATATTTTTTGGGCAAAGCACAATTTTAGCACAAATAATTGATAATAAATTATCTAAACAATTTGAGTACAATGAGTAAGAGAAAAAAACACCCAATCATATTCAGTTGATAGGGATGTAATACGAATTAAGTCAAATCACTTTTCTTGCAGATGTTTCTTTTGAATGTTATTTCTAAATCGGTTAAACAAATCATGCTGAAGGTGAGAATCATGTTAAGGCCTCTTCCTATGCACATGCCAAAACATGGTATTTGGCATATATGCACTCACTATGGGTATGCCAAACTGCCAAACTCATATGCCAATATGTTTTTCCTGGCATATAGGCATACACGATGAGTTTCCAACGAGCGACAGAGTTCGTCATTTCGATGGTCAAACGATCGTTCGATGGTCATTCACTCGGCGGCGGCGATCGAAGATATCGCTCGATACTATGATAATCGCTCATCGAGATCTTCATCCAACGGCTAATATTTCCCCCTACCGGATTTCAACCAATTCCAACTTGACTTCAAATTCATTTCACCATGCATAGTGCATAACCGAAGTGGATTTGACTACGAGAGAAATAACATGGATCATGATAGCGTATTTCCACATACCTACTCAAGGTGAATTTTTAATGAAATGTAAATCTCGGTTTCAATCGAATATTAATTTAAAAGATAGTTTCCATTAATCTAAAAAAACAAAATTACATTTCAAATTTCAACTAAAAGAAAACATTTTAACTACTCATTTCCTTGTCTAGTTTCCTCCAGGACCAAAGATCCAATTGCCTGCATTTTCGGATCCATAGAGTTGTTCAACAAACTAGTTAAGGTGCTTAGGTTTGAGACCGACTTGGTGGTTGAGTCTCATCAGAATCACCATAACCTTGATAAGCAATGGGAGTACGGGGTATGGGAACATTATACAAATCTTGAAATGCGTGTGAATGATATTGTTCTTTGGAATGGTTGAAATCTTTGATGAGGTTGAGGCAATTGGGGTATCTCTGATTCGTTTGCCTAACTACTTCCATGTTCACACCACTGGAGTCGGTATGTCAGTTGGAAAATGACTAAACATACGTGTATGAGTTGTATCCATGCCAATGTTTTCTTCAACACCATGTACTGCTTGACTTTCTAACACCATGTTTGGAGTTGAACTTTCTGGTACCTCCTCCATATGACGACGTCTCAATCTTCTTCCACCACTTTGCTGACTTCCACCACTTTGCTGACTTCCACGACTTTGCTGACTTCGACGACTTTTTTTGACTTTGTGGGTCTGCTGTGGCTTCCACTAGGACTCAATCCTCCACGGCTCCAACACCGGACTCAATCCTCTACCGGCTCCAACACTGGGACTCATGTCATACATCATGCTTTCCCTCAATCTTTGCATCCTGTTCCAAGTGCATATTCTGAAATCCATGAAGAAGAGCATCATAATTGTTACATCAGGGTTGATACCCCAACTCAGAGCATTGAACCCGAGGTATGGATAAGTCCTGTAGTAGGTGCACTAGAAACAATTGGATAAGTAACAATCTCTCCGGATGTCTTGGATATAGTCTTTACTTCCCAAGAAAATGGTGGCATGTATGACGATGAACTTTGAGAAGGATATGCAAATACGTCACCCCGTCTCTGGTGGAGGTTAGGAAGGAAGAAATTCATTGTCAAGTGGCAACCGACCTAAAGGCGGGAAATCATCAGGCCCAAAACTGCGGTTGCATGGAAATATTTGGCTTGAAAATAGTATTAAACCAAGATAGGTACTCATTTACGTCCATCGGCTCCCCAGGATCAATTCATCAGCTTCTTGCCAACGATGACCTTCTCTTATCAATTTGAAGTAATCGTCACGACACATCATCTTTGGGATAAGGGTTGGCCTATCACCGATCTCCTTGCAATGAAGAAGCATGTCTTTCACCATAATACCAAACACCCTTCTCGAAATAAATTTTGTATAACACCATCCTTTTAAGGCTTTACTCTACCATTGTCGACCTAGTTCTTCTTGGAACTCAGTACTTCGCTTCATATGGCCGTGAGATAAGGTTATGGCTTGTTCTACTCAACTGCTTGAATCTTATGAACAATAGCGGTATGTTGACCATCTTCAACTGTGCAGCTTCCCAATTCTCAGAATCATACTTTCGTATGATCGGAAATACATTCGTATAATTCTTAAGACAAGGTTCCGAAACACGGAAATATGTATACCACCAATACTGAAAATAATAACATTCAGCAGGTTAATAACTTTTCCATATGAAAATGACAAATAAATACATAATGTGAAAAAGATTGGTTCTTACCTCCAGAACTCCCCAAACTCATTAAAACTATCTTTATCACACGTCGAATTATCACTTAGGGCAATGTAAATCTCTGATAAAATCGCAGTCCCCCAATCATATGTTGGTGCTTGCTCTAAATCTTCTAATGCTTCGAGAAACCCAATTAACACTACTGAGCTAGCATTTGGAAATAGACATTGTCCCAGTGTCCACAATAAAAAACAAGTCGTTCTAGCTCCTCAAAATGGTCGGGGATCAAATATTGATTTGCTTCCACTGTTTCATTCATTCTTACAAAGATAACGCTGGAAAAAACTTTTCAACCTGAAGGCACCTTCAACCCATACGCTTTTATTTGTCTATGTGTAGGATTTCCTTCTAATTCATTTGAGTATAAAGGAAGTCTTTCTTTCCATCTATCTTCTGATAACCACTTTAGTCTATTAAATGGAATTAAGTTCCCTTGGCATGGAATTCCGGTTAACATGTATAAATCTATCGGTGTAACTCCTATTAACAATAATTATTCATAATTAGAATTTGTTGATTTTTATGAAACAAAACACATAATCTAAAAATTAAATTACGAGAAAAGATGACTTACGCATTCAAAGTCCTTGAAAAGAACGTGTTTGTAGTCTTCCACCATCGTTCTAATATAACTTGAACACCTTGAGTCATGTGGTTTCTAGGTTGTATTTGATAGATGTCGCCAAGGATATCTTCTCACTCTCTCTTGAAATGTAAATAGAGGAAGTAATTGAAAAATTGTACGTAACTCGGTCCATCCACCTCTTAGATGTATGGCGTTACATCGCCCCTCATTATCGTAAAGGTGATTAGAGAATACACCTTCATGGCTACTAGTCTAACATTATTAAACTCATAATTTGTATCCACTACAAAACTTACTCCATTTGCACAGGGGGTACTTGTAGATGCTTTCCTTTTTGTTTCTTTTCTTCTCTCCATATCTCGATTAAGATAATCGTTTGAGAAGGTTTTGAAGAAGAATTGAGAAGAAAATCACAGTGGTTTTTGAAGGTTTTCGAGAATAAGAATTGAGAAGAGTTTAGAAGAGGTGGGAGTATAGTCGCGGTATTTATAAAGGCGCGACTTCGAGCGGTGGCGATATTGATTATATCGACAACGATATAGGATTTTTAGCGATATTGACAATCGCGGCGATAAAGACTTTATCATTGGCGATATTGTCAATATCGCTCGCTAGGGAGTCGATCGCTCGGTTTTTCCCTATAGGCGCAAATGGTTTGGCATGCCACCTGGCATGCCAAACACCACGACCCACAGGCGTGTGCATAGGAAGAGGCCTAAATTCATAAAAATTCCTACAATTCCTACCATGACAAAAAACACAAGAAGTATATCACATTATTAATATATTTAAGTCGAATGTATATCAAATCCCTTCATTATTACTTACCAAGTTAAAACTAAACTCGTAATCATCTAGGAGAATTATGGAAGATGATATTTGAGATATTGGAGTACACTAAACAACAAATTACTGTAATAGAGCGGGTTGACAAGGATAGTACGATAAACAAAACGGAAAACGGGTCATATGACCACAACCCATAAAGTGTGGGAAGAATTGGTTTAAAATATAGTGCAGGTGAAAAAGGCATGAGAAATATTAGCGTATATACTTAAGCTTTAAACTTTATTCTTTTTCTTATCCTTTTCTCTCTCTTATATATTTTCTCTACAATTAAAATTAATCGCGAAAAATGTCTTAACTTCCGAAATATAAATTGATTTTAATAAAATTTATATTTTTTGGAAAGGCTCAAAATCTCTACAAAACAAGATCCATTGTTGATATGAAATTCGAAAAAAAAATTATTTTCAATGGTAGGGCCGAGTATACATTACGCACCTGGTAATAACCCTGAAAAAACTTATTTGTTATAAAAATATGCATTATGCACCAAAAAGTGTAACTTGGCCAAAAATTATTTCATATAAATATGCATTATGCACCCAGTGCAACTGCCAAAATCAAATTCATATAAGAATATGCGTTATGCACCCAAATGCAACCTGACCAAAGTTTATATCCTATAAAAATATGCATTATGCACCCAGGTGCACACAGCAAAACATTTTCCTATAAGAATCAAAAAAGTATACATTATGTACTCGGGTGCAACCATCCGAGAATCTATTTCGGGTGAAGTTATACATTATGCACTCAGTTGTATATTGTGTGTTTAAGTGGATAGATCTAGGTTTATCCTAGTAATCACTAATCACCTGCAATATATTAGACACAACCAAAATCATTAGTTCATTTCTCAAGTAATAAAATCCACCCTATTACATAATGTGTAATTCCATTACATCGTCATTATCAACCAAAAACTTAAAAGAACAAAAAATTCAAAAAGAAAATATATAATATGCACCGGTGCAACCAAGCCAATACATATTTCTCGTCGAGATATACATTATGCACTTAGGAGCATCTGTATAGCTTTGTCCAAAACCCCATCCAATTAGCGGCTCGAAACCATACATTTCGTTACCAAATTTCACATCGACCAAGTACCCCCTTCGTGATTAAATGAATCTTTATTGTTCCCACTATGTTCTCTGTCTTCCGTCATCCGAAACTAGTAGTACTAGCTCGCTATGTTGGTTGTCTTTACGCACTGTTTCTTCAGAATTGGTTCAGGCATTTATGCAAATACCTTGTGTGCCTCTTGCTGGTGATGGTGGACTGAGTTTAGTTTGATTCTTTAACCTGAAAGCAACTCATGCTCTACTGAATTTCATTCAATTACATAACTGCGTCCATTTAGATTAATGAGAAAAAAAAACCAACCAACAATCACAAACATCAATAACACATGTCATGATTCAGTCGATGCAAGGGCTGTATCTTGTTTCAATGATGGTAATGGAAACCAATTCATGAATTCAAAATTTCACATAATCTGAAATGTTAACTTCGGATAAGATTCTCCTCCTCCTCCTTCTCAAATTGAGATCTCAAAATCAAGCTTATTCTCCTAACACGCCACTAATAACCATTACTTATGATCATATACCCATTATAACACACTGTATCACACAATTTCAGAAAAATTTAAATTCACAAAACTAAAATTCATAAATTCGTGAATGAATTAAAGTGAGTCCATGAACCCCAAGCAGAAGAGTAAGGTTCACGATATTATAAGAGAAGATATTTCAATCCACTACCAGATCCACCTCTTACACAATTAAATTAATTGAATATAAGGAATTACATGGTTCTTCTTCTGTTTAAAGCTTAATAGGAACTGACATGGAGAGATATGAGAGATCGAGAAACTGATGATGGCAATCGTGGTAGAGGAGGGTAGTTCAGGCAAGTAATAGTTATTAAAATATATGAACTTGGGTTAAATATCCAGTTTAGGATATTTAAACAGTATATTTCAGGATTTAGGATATTTGAACTGTAGCCATATTTTACATGTCTTATAGACCCAGGAATTCAAATCTAGGGCCTATTTAACCAAAAAACTGTAAACAATATTCATATTACTGTTTCATAATTATATTTACCTGAAAATAGCAGAGACACTAAGACAAAAAGATTTCATGGAATGGAAACCCTTATATTAAATTGTACTCAAATTACAACGACAAATCTGCGGTTGTCAAGATGCGACAACCAATGAAATCCTGAAAATGTATGTTAAGAAGGACAAATATGAAAATCTTTAGGTTTGCTTCATTATTTTTTCTTTGAGATTTTTTTCATCTTTAATTGTACCCACCTGTGCTTTTGTGCTTTTTAATTTATTTTTTTTTTGATCGACCAAACAATGAACAAATATGAAAAATCAAGTAAGAGTCGTATATTTCAATCCACAGATTCCATTTATATTTTCCCTTGATTGAAAGTCGACTCACTGACAACTATATATGCCACGAGACGGTATTAACAAGCCCAGATGAGAGGTTCATACATTATTTTCACTTGAAGAACAATACATTCCATCTGCAGGTTGAAAACGTTTACGGTTTACGCCATGGTTACTTTGAGAAATGATGATGTGTATATCTCTGACACTATGGATTTTGACGTTACCTATTTAATGGTTGTTGAATTAATGGGAAAAAAAAAAAACAGGATTTTTTTGATTGTCAAAAAAAGAAAAAAATCTCCTAAAACGAACAAAGTTTGAATATTAATTTACTAACTAAAATGGTAAAAGCATACACGATAATCATCGTACTGTACCCGTGTTTTATGACCACGAGAATTAGTTAATATTTGTACTGCATGGATATTTTGATAGGAACCGATAGCTACTGGTTTTGAAAAGATCGAAAACCTATTATAGGGGCTCCAAATATTGGGTTTTGAGGGCTCACAAGATGACAAAATCGGGTTATGAAATAGTAATCAATAAAATCACATATCCAACTATTTTTTGTAATGGCTAAAATACCCTTCATGAATTATAAAATTAAATTTATTATCTTCTCTTTCTCTTTTCATTCATAAATCATGATGAAGATGATGATCATATACAAAAAACTAAATTTATTATCTTCTCCTTCTCTTTCCATTCATAAATCATGATGAAGATGATGATCATAAAAAAAAAACCCTATTATTCTTCTTTCTCTCTTCTTCTTCTTCTTCTTCTTCTTCTTCTCATTTGTGATGAAGATGACGATCATAAAACAAAACTAAGAAAACTCATCACTTATTTTTGCAATGTATTCAATTTCAGTACTGTCTACGGTGGGGAAAACTCATATTTCCCAACCGTAGCCTGTCTACGATTGGGAAAATTCATACTTCCAAACCGTAGGCAGTGTCTACGATTGGGAAAATTCATATTCCCAACCGTAGACAATCTGAAACTGTTTTTTCAAAAACGTAATTCGATCGATTCCGCTTATCGATGCATTAAAACCAATAAAATAAGATGTGTTTTTTGATTTTTACCTTATAGAAGTCATTGTGGGTGGATTAAGTGGTGTTAATTGATAATAAATTATTTTGGGAATTGACGATTAATCGAAGAAATAGGCGACGGAGGTGATGGAGAAGAAGAAAATGGAAGAATTAAAGGAGAGGAATGAAAACAAATTAGTTTTACATTTCAATATTTAATAGGTTAAGGGTATTTTAGTATTTTTCTTATGAATTAGGTCCCCTTATCTTCATTGTAGGATATTTGAATCCTTAGGAGCCCTCAAAACTCTTTTCTTGGAGCCCCTATAATAGGTTTCATAGTTTTCATATCTTTTTCTCGTCTAGGCGTCTTTGCTCAAATGAATGAATCTAAGAGTTAATTATAATTAAGTCTCCCTCCCGTTGATTTGATTGGAACTTCGGGGTTTTCTTTTATGACGTTTATATGGAAATTCAGATAAAAACCTTTATTTATGTTGAACATCGTACTAGAGATATTGTAATTGATAGTCTAAGAGCAACCGCAGTGGGCGACTAAACTCAAATATTTGGGTTGAGAACGAGACGTAGTGGGATGTAGGGGTGAGCATTTGGCCTGTAATCCGCGGATTTAACCGGGACCAACCGTTCATTTGCGGATGGATGCCCGGACCGTTCGTTCACGGGTTGGATGCGGATAGAATTTTTGAAATCCAACGGACAACGGATCGGGCCCGGATGCAACCTTGAAAATCCGTTGGATATCCATATCCGTTAAATTAAGGGTATTTATATAGTTCTACAAAATACTATGGATCATTTAAGAATTTTTAAGATGTTTGCTTGGGGTGTTGTACATGGCATATTTATATTTGTATACATATATAGGATATGTAGGTTTTATAAGGAGTCATTTGTGTAAGCTTATTTTCTTTACTATAAATTTTAACTAAAACAAATCCATTGGATTATCCGCATCCAATCCGTCCATCCGTGCATCCATTGGATGCGAATCCGTTGGATATGGATTGGATGCGGATGCCAAATTTGAAATCCGTAGTGCAGTGGATTGGATGCGGATGAGACCGGCCCATGCTTACCACTAGTGGGACGTACTATCGACCAAATCCCAGACTAAACCCAAATCCCAGACTATATTTGGTCGGGGACCAAAGACTAAACCTAAATTATAGTCGAGCGAACGTATAGTTAACGCCCCACACCAGGCGAACGTATAGTGTACGCCCCACAACAGGCAAACGTATAGCCTCCACCCCATATATATATATATATATTTTTTTTTTAATTTTGTATGGGGCGGGGTTTATACCTCCGCCCCATTCTTTTACACTCTTTATAGTTAAGCGAACTTTATACCTTCACCCCATTTTTTTTTTTTTTTTTTTTTTTTTTTAATTTCATTTTGGAATCTCCCCGATCAAGGCGAACGTATATTCCACGCCCCATACCACAAAGTAACGTATAGTGTACGCTCCACCAAATTTAGTCTTCCACCAAAGCGTCACACACCGAGACTAAACCTAAAATTTGGTCTTTTTTTCCTCTTGGTCTTTGGTTATACTCGCACCACTGCAGTTGCTCTAAGTATCCTATCCAATTTTGACAGTTGGATTTGCACCTTTGTTCATAGGGAAGCAAACCATGTTATGGACTCTCTATCCAAATATGGTATTGACATTGTAAATGATCAATAATGGTTCAACGAAATTCCTCTCGGATACAATTATGTATACAAGAGGATAACCCAATGTTCAACTTATCCAATATATTATTTCTTATTAAGAGAAAAAATTAAAAATATATGTTGAACATTTATACCGAAGGAAAAGATGACTTATATTATCATTTTGTAATTTATTGAATTATCACTAACAACATAATTCGACTCAAAGTCCACGGCGAGTGTTCCCAAAGCGGGTGTTCAAATTGCAGTAGCCGGAAATTATCTGAGCAATTTGTGTAAGAGAAAAATCAACACCAATCTTATTCAGTGGATGGGGACCGACCGAGTACGAATTAAGTCAAATGACTTTTCTGGCACATGTTGCTTTTGAATGTTGTTTCTAAATTAGCTAACGAGATCATGCACAAGATGAGAATCATGCTAAATTCATAAGAATTCATACAAATCCTACCATAACATAAAAGACAAGAAATATGCTACAAATCCCTTTATGTAAGGTGGATATCAAATCCCTTCATTATTACTTACCCAGCCAAATCTACAAGGATGCTAATGGGGTGCCAGGATTAGTGGTGGTTTACCAAAATTATAATAAGACAAAATAGTTTTTATATACATAGGACAAAATAATTTTTTCCTTGGATTGGTACACCCCACCAATCCTGGCACCCCATTAACAATCTTGGATCTTGCAAATCTAAACTCATGGTCATCTAGGAGAACTAAGGGAAAAAGACATTTCATATATTGGAGTATACTAAACAACAAGTTAGTCCAATTCAGCGGGTTGAGAAGGATAATTTCGAAATGACTTTGGTTAACTTGTATACCCGTATACATGTTAAGGTTTAATTAAGAATTATTTTATTTCTTTGGAAATCGTAATTTTTTGTCTTATTCTACTAGAAACTAGTTTTTCTTGCACTAAAAACAACAAATCTTGTTCCCAATGCAAAGAATTACTGTTTTCAATGCAATAAAACAAACAAATCATGTTTCCAATGCAAAAAATTATTGTTTAAGTAAACCTTTATTCTAACCTTTTTTCATAAAATGCTACATAATACATCATATTTTGTGTATATTTCATAAAATACTCTTTATTCTAGCCAATTTTTGACATTTGATCGTCGTTATATTGACCTATTTTTATAAAAACTCATAGACTACCTAAATATTTACTTTGAAAACCATGAAATAAATGTACATGACTGTAAAGACCCTCAAGCTCGTCAACGCTATTAGACCGGTCAAAATATAATCAGGAAACGATTTAGCCGCTAATGACTCGATTAGCCAATATAAATTTTAATTAATAGGAACTAATCTAACAACAATTTAGATACGAATCTAGTACCACTAGATAGATCTCGAAAAGTTACGCAGGATGGGACTACTCGAACGTGTCTTTTGGATACCGGACAAAGAAGATATTATCGGTCGAGTATGAAGGGAAGATTAGTCATTTTGCAGACAAACCGCCTTGGCTGCCCTTATTGTTTGGTCAGGTTCCTTTAACATTTGTCCAGCCTTATCCCCAGACCGTGAAGATAACTCTTATATTTTCTTCTTTTTTCTTCTTCTTCTCTCATCTTCTTCTTTATCTTCTTCTGTTCCTCGCCTCTGGCGATTCTGCGAGATCTCTGAGGCTGTGATATGGAAGATAAACTTAGGGGGAATCTTAAGAACTGACTGTTGGTGGTGGTGATGATGTTTGTTGTTAATTCAGAATCGAAGAAGAAAGTGAATCAGGAAGTAGGGTTTGAAGATTATATTAATGTTCTGAAGCTTTTGAAGATGAAATTAGAGCTATGGTTAGATGAGGAATCTTGGGTAGTTGTTTAATTGAAACCTTGAAGTTGATTCACTGATGAATCATTGAAGAATCAAGAGTTAGGGTTTCTGTAATTGAATTTGAGAATTCGATTAAGGGTGAATAAGGAGAAGCTAGAAGATGGGTTTGTTTTTAATTGTTGGTTGATAAAAGTTGTGGGGTTGTTGAGGATTGAATCAGCGATTTAGAGCAGTTCCTATGGGATGAACAAAATCAGAGTTTGTTCATTTTGCTCCCACTATGGAATGAACAAACATGAAAAATGGATGTTCAAATCAACAGATCTTTTGATTTGAACATCGAGTCGGAACATCCGGCGCGCGTCTGTTGTAAGGACGCGTGTCATCTCTACTAATGCTGGCATCACGAATAACGCCCGCGTTTTCACTACAAACACGAGTTATTACTTACAACGCTATAGTCCTTACTAGAAACGCCATCGTCTGACCCAATGGCGCCAACGACTCCATCTGAACGGCTGAAAAATCTGGTGATCCAACGGCTACATTTTTTGAATTCTATAAATACTCCCAATTTCAACTCTAAATTCACACACTCTACACATTCTTCTCTCTCAAATCATCTACAAAAATGCCTCCCAGAGTTCGTGCTGTTAGATTCACTCAACAAGAGGATTTAGTTATTTGTAGAGCCTTTGTTTTTCACACACAAGATGTTGTCATGCGTAATGTAGCCGATTCGACGTTGACTTTCTAGGAGAAAGTTTCCAGAATGTTCGCCGCTGAAACGAGGAACATCCATGGGCGTGATTCTGGCGGATTGCAGCATCGTTTTAGTTTAATTAGTACGAATGTATTAGAGTTCGATTCCCAACTAATGGAGAATCACCAAAATAAGCTCAACGGTAAAGCCGAACATGAAGTGTTGCCCAGAACTCTAGCGATGTGGCCAGCATCTCACCGCGGTCATCCTTTCAACTTTCATTCTTGTTTCAACATTCTTAGGGTGCTCAACAGATACGATCCCTACATCGCCCTAGGAATTCCACCACCCGCCGAGAATTGACGCATATGTAGTAGTTGTTTTAATTTAATGTATTTCTTTTATTCTCGTGTATGATGTGGTTGTTCAATGGAGTATGTTTTTATTTATGAAATTGATGGTGCAATGTTTAAAGAAAATTTTAAATTACTTGATATTGTTGGTTTTAGATAATCGTAATAACACAGAATAAACAACAAATTAAATAACATAATACATAGTGAATCGATTTGTCCTATAACTTCAATCAGCCCACTCCACCAAAGAACACCTGGGACATTCCCAGAAATGCCTTCCATATGTGTCTTCTTGAGAATAAGTCCGCAAATGCATAAAAGTCCTACAAGCAGGCGTTGAGCATGGGCGATTCTCTCGTGGACAATGTTTTATTCGTGATCTCCATATCCACAATGCTTGCAGTGTAATAACTCCTTCTTCAATTTGGCTTTAAGTTTGAAGTTTTTGCAGAGTGTTCCAATCTTTTCTTCATCTTGTTTTTTAATCTTCATAGCATCATCTGGCATATGTGGTTTCTCTGGACAATTGGGATCTTGACATTGCAAATACCTGAGCTTTTCCGGTTGTGATTCAATATTTGCTTCTCTTTGTCTTTAGAAAACATGGTGGATAATGAGAAAGAAATCGGTTGGTTTGGTTTATAATAAAACCTAATGATGTATTTATAATAGAAAATAGACATTGGTAATTCAAGCGTACGCTCAAAGGAAAGTCGCGGGCAATTTTACTACAAACGCCAACGACTAAATTTCCATTTCCAACGGCAAAATTTTCTTTCTCGACCTATAAATTTCATTCCTCCCATCTCCAAAATTACATCTTCTTCTTCTTCTTTTTTCGTACATCTCTCCTCCTTTGCAGAAATGTATGTTAGAAATCGTGGTCCCAAGTTTACTCAAGAATAGGATATAACTCTATGCAAAGCGTATTTCTTTCATAGGGTAATCACTAGTGTTGTTATTTATCATGACAATTCTTTTTGGGAGAACGTTTTTTCAATGTTCGTCTCATTGACGGGAAACCCAGGAAACCGAGATGCTCGTCGATTGCGTGCTCGGTTTCATTCTATTAGGCTTGCAGTCCAGCCATTTATTGCTCTGGTAATAGAAATTGATCGAGAAAAGTTCAGCGATGTAACTGAAGATGAAGTGATCCAAATAGCTCTTGATAATTGGGATGAAGCTCACGGTAAGCCTTTTCGTTACGAAGCGTGTTTCAGAATTCTAAAAGATGGTCCATCTCAAGCACATCGTTACTGCACTCGAATGCCGTCGGAATTTACAATGGAAGAAGATGTTGCTCTTGTTCGATGTTGGTTACATCGTATGGTTAGACCAATGAACAATGACAATTTCTGGGAAAGAGTATTGGGACATTTTGTACCATCGCGGGATGAAGCCATAAGAAACAGTAAGATCCTAGAACTAAGAATTGCATTCATCACTAGTGAAGTCAAACATTATACAGAAGTATTGTGGATGGTTCATCGTAGCACTGGGATCATCTAATGAAGAACTGGAAACCATCGCTCAGACCAAGTTTATCGAAGAAAGCGGGAGAGAGTTTAGGCATTTTGAATGCTATGAACTTTACAGAGAGAATGTCGCTGGATTTGATGTAGTTTTATGTTATTTGCAAGTTTAATAAATTGTAATAAATTTCACTTAATCTGAAGTGGAAATCTATTTTAAAATATAAACATTTTCATTCATCGATATTACTGCCAATTATTTTACAAGATATAAACTTAGACAATAATAACAACTTCAATAAAAATCAAGTACAAGTTGGCCTCCTGTTTATCTTCATTTGACGTATTTTCCATTCAACGCGCTCTTTGACAGTTTCACCTTTGTTTTTGAATTTTTTGTTGTTAACTTTCAAAACTGGAGCTCTTCTTTGCCTTTTAACGGAACATTTTCTTGGAGCAACTTCTAAAACTTGCACTTCCCTTTTACAAATTTCAATCTTTTTAAAACTCCCACATATCTTAGAAATATCAACTTCAAGTTTTGCATCGCAAAAAAGTGTAATCGCCTTTTTAACCATTATTAGAAGAGAAAATTCAAGTGAATTTTGGTGTGAGTGAATTTTTTGAAGATGGTGGTAATTTATAGAGGTAAAAAGTGAAATTAGAATTTTTAAAAACTACCCGTTGGCATTTGTGGCAAAAACTCCGGCGCTTTTTCTTCTGACGCCAGCGTTTGTCCTCCCGTCGCTTGATTTTGGTCTACTGACGCCAGCATTTTAAGCTGTCTGGCGCGCCTATTAGTCTAACGCGCACTGCTTTACCATAGTGGAAAATCTAGTTTGGCCATCCACCTGGCTGAACAAAAGAATTTGTTTGTTCATTCCCACAGGAATTGCTCTTAGAGTCTATGTTCATCATCAAATTAAGAACAAGGGCTTCATGAGAAGAATTCAGAGAAGATTAAGAAGATTAAGTTGGTGTTCTAGGGTATTGATTTAAGATGGGTTCGCTCGATCTGGAGATCTGAGTTGATGTTGTAAACTTGATTTATGAAAGAAGAGGATTGAGTTTTCCCTTAGGGTATAAGACTTGAACTGGCAGGGAGGTGATGATGTTGGAACAAGTGAATTGAGGTAATTGTTTTCCTTTGTAATTTAGTAAGAGTATTTCTTGATGTTGTGGTTTTGATTGTGTTTATAACATTGATATGGTGATGAATGAGGATTATTGGGTTATGTTGATGTTGTTAGAGATTGAGTCAAGTGGTATGGCTCAACAGTGAGTATCAACATGAGTTAGTATTGTAGATTGGTGGTAGTGGTTTTGCCAGTTACAGGATATGGAAGAAGTTTATGATGCAGTGTTTTGCAATGGGTCTGTAATAGAAGTGGTTGTCTGTGTAAGTAATTGCAGTTTGTTGAGTTTGACAGAGATGATGTTGAGATGTGGAAGTGGATGGCTAGGGTCGTAGTTGATCTTAGTTGAAGTTGTTGATTAATTAAGTGAGTGATAAATGAAGATTAGATGTATGGAGTATGATCTCTATATAGCTGGAATTGTAATTAGTGCTGATTTGATGTAAAGAACTGGGTTTGCAGTTGGTGTTACTTTTGTTGTGGTGAAGTCACAATGGATATGTGCCTGTAGAAGTTGAATGAAATGGATTGCAAGTAATAGAACTGGTGCATATAATGAGATGGTGGTAATTTTGTTAAAGTTCATGGAACTTCAGTTGCAGTTATGGTGATGTTGTTTGTGTATTTGTGGAATTGGAACTGGGAATTGGAGTTAGTAATGGAACTGAGTTTGAGTCAGTTGGGTGGGTTTGTAGTTGTCATTGAGATATTGTAAGTGGTGATGTTGTAATTCTTGGAATTATTCTGAGATGTGTAGTAAGTGATGATGATTGTAAGGAATAGCTAATAACTCCAATGGAGGCTTGCTACATCTTTTTTTGTGTAGGCTTAAATTACGCTTATATTGAATTTATAGAATTCTATTTGAATGAAGTTTGTTTGAGATAAATGTTTGAACATGCAGTATCGCTGGTATTAAAGTTAAATGAATGTCAGGTTCTGGGATAGGTTAATGAAATTGAAATGGAAGTGTTATTGGGTTGAGGTATTATGTGAGAGAGATATTTGAGTGAGGGCTAGGTGAATGTGTTGAGTTGGATCTCTAGTGAAAGCTTGTCATGCAGATCAAGGTAACTTCAGTATATGTAATTTAAAGTGAATTATAGAGTTTTCTTAAATGGAAGATTTGTATATTGTTGAATCTGTTTTACCCAAATTAGTCTTCTGACTGAGTTAACTCAGTGGACCGTTGACCTGACTTAGACGTTGACTGTTAGTTGACTTCATCCGACCAAACGTTGACCGTTAGTGTTAGTTAACACAGATGGACTTAACCTTGGTTTAAAGGTACGATTTGTTGGGCTTGGGTTTTGGAACCTTTAGTTAGACTTGTATGATTCTTGTGTGAGCCATTTTGGCTAGTTTCTTAGACTTCTTGTGTGATTAACAGTTAGTCTATATTAACAACGATCGATTCAAATGATGAACTAGTGGATCGTGGATCTCGAGGTAGGCGTGGTTTTTCATAAAAATAGGTGGGAATTTATATTTAACTCTTTTGTGATTATTGTTGTTTTCTTTTACCAAAGTTTATGTTTAACAAATTCATGCATTTTCGATCATGTGTATTCCTTGCATTGTTTAGTTTTAAATTCCGAAAGTTCTTTTATCTCTTTTAATATTTCCATGGTTTGGAAAGGAATTGTAATGCTTTGTTTGTCTTTATGAATTGTTTGGGAAATAAGAATTTCCATTTGTATGTTTGGAAATGAGATATTCCATCTGTGGTATATAGGCTACTGCTCCTTCTTTTATACCTACATGAATTCGAAGCCTTTTATGCACATGGCTAGGGCGATACACCGCAATATTATTATTGAGTGTGGTTAGCACAAATATTATACATTATTTGACGAAGGAGTTAGTTCCATATACATGATTGTTTAATTTGTGAATTGGTTGCCTTGTAATGTTTAGGAAAAACATGTAATGTTTTCTAGATCATTTCAGTGATTACTTGAAAGTTAAATATAATTTCCACTGGGCACCCCTTTCAAGGGTTGATTTCGTTAGTTGGTTAACTTCTGCTATATTTATTATGTTGTATATTCTATTTGTAAACCAAATGACTATTGTATAAGTATCATTTGAGAGGAGTTCTTGTATATATATATATTCCAGAGCGGGGCTAGTTTTTGGGTTAAGTTTTGTAGCAGATTTCTTAATTGATTGTTTAAATAATGATTTAGATTCTTAGTGTCTCTTTACTTAGTTAATATCTTGGATTAGTCAGCTGCTAGCTTAGGGGGCGCTACACCGACCCAGCACAACACGACACAACACGTTTATTTTTCCGATACAACACAACACAACACGTCATCTAGCACGCACAGGACATCACGCCTTAATCTCTGGCACAACACAACATGGCACACAACACACTAAGCACGTGACTTCGTGGGCTGGGCTGGACTGGGTCAACACGTTTTACACCTCTAAGATCACGCTTGAGATCAGATCCATGCTAAAGTTATTAGAATCCATGAGAGTCCTATCATAAGTGTAATAAGTATGTTACACTTTAATATATAAATCAATTTACATGATCAGTCTTATCACTTTCTTTGATGCATATTTTCCCAGTTATCAGTGCAAACTAAACACATAAATGATATAATAATAATAGCAAAATCACTTGAGGAAAATAGGGGAGATAGATATTTGAGATATTAGAGTATACTAAACAACAAGTTACTCCAACCAAAATGGTTTTAGATTGGAACGTCAAAAATGAAAACAATCAGTGTATTCGTGGGTGTATCTGGGAAATAATCAGCGCAATAATGAATATGTACTTTGATTAGCTTAAGGCTGAGTTTGATAATGTTTTTATTTTCCCAAAAACACTTTAAAAACCTATATATGTCAATAAATTTTGAAATTGGTGTTTGGTAAAAAATAATCAAAGTGCTTTTTACCCAAAGCACTTCACAAATTCCTCAATTTTTAAAAGCCGGGGAGGAGGAGCTTTTAAAAACAACAAAAGCATAAGCTTTGGTCCCACCATAATTTAATGCTTGATTTATCTTTTTGTCCCTATTTTGTTTTGTAAATGACAAAAACTACCCTTAAATATATATGCAATCAATTTTTAATTTCTTATATTTTATTCTTTAAATACTATTATAATTTATTTTTAAACTACTTTATGATACCATTTCATTTGATTTGTCAAAATTAAAAATTAAAAAAAAATTAAAAAATTATTTAATTTTAGTTTGATTTTTTGTTTGAAAATATATATATATATATATATATATATATATATATATATATTAAAAAGTGGTTAAGTAAATAATTTTTTTAATCATAATAATAGTAACAATTAGTAAATTTAATACTTATATATTTATATTTAATAGTGAAAAAGAATAATTATTTTTAAACCCAATAAAATTGAATAAAACTATTTTCAGAATTTTGTTCGTTTTTCTCATTTGCCACAACAACAATGATTGGATCTGATATTTTACCAAACACAGTTTGATTGCTTTTTTAATCAGCTTTAATTTTAATTAATATTTTACCAAACGTCTAATTGTTTTTTCTCACAGCACAGAACAACAACGCACAACAAAAAAGTTCTTTTATAAAATATGCAGTGAATACCAAACTAAGCCTAAGATGAATCAAGAATTTCAGAGTAGGAAAAAAAAACATTGAAACAAAAAAAAAAATCCAATAATTTCATTTTACTAGTTATAAAACTTTGAAATCCAGTCAGTTTCAAATTTTAAAATAACCTTGACCTAAAGGAAACCTACTCAGCTAGTTACCCCTAATTACAAACATATACTATATATATACACGGTCGTGTTACAGTAAAAGGAATTCCGGGGATCCAAAACTTCAGCCAATGATTGAACACTATCTGGCCCATAATGTGATCCAAAATTTAGCTCACTGATAAAAAAAATCTGTAATGTTCAAAATTACTCAAACTCTTGCTCGTGACATATATGTTCTTATATTTGCTTAAAGTAATGTGGTCGAAAATTTGGCTCGTAAAAAGAAATCTGCCACCTAATGCACGATTTGTGGTCTTCAGAAATCCGTTCATAACCATAATTTGTCTTTATTCCCAAAATATTCTTAGTGAATCAATATCGACCATGTGGCCAAAAAATTTCCTACTTGCCGTTACTTAAACATGTTACGTGATTCAAAGAACTGACGAAGGATCAAAAATGGTGTCCAAACGCCCCATATTTTGCCATATATGCAATGAGCCTTTTCTGATTTGTACCATCAACAATGAATACTAATACAATAATTCATAGGGTAATCATGTATCAAACTATGAATTTTTGCCAAACTTACACGATCACTACAAGTGCTCTGATACCACTTGTAGTGATCTACACTACAAATAAGCAAACAAATATAAGATTACAGGATCTACACTGTAATTTGGGGATAAAACCTCAAAGAGGCGGAAAACAAACTTAGATTCAATTTTTCATGTCTCCAAAAGAAAACGAGTCTCAAACAAATAGGGTTACAATTCATCACTCGTGTCACTCACATGCTCCTAGCCACACGAGTACATTACACAAGGACTGATAAATACACCCAAGACTAGGGGTGCCCTTATAAGGGGACATGACAAATACCCTCCCCTACAGCTTATACTTGTCCTCAAGTATAAATTTAAGAAACTTTGAAGTGATCAATGTAGTATCTTCCTAGCAATAATCACCATCAGCAGCGTGAGACCATTGGACGAGAAGCTGTGGAACCTGTTGACGACCTTTAATAATCATTCTAGAATCAACAACTGCCACTGGTTTGACATTCATCAAGCCGTCTCTGTCTAGTGATGGCAGGCTTGTTTGAGGAATAGCACCTTGACCCACCTTCTTCTTTAATTGTGAACATGGAAAATCGTATGTATACGGTAGGAAGTAGGAGGCGATTGAGTTTATAGGATACCCGACCAATCCGTTGTAGTAACCCGATAAGGACCAAAGAATTTAGCTGACAGCTTCAGATTCTTGCGTAGTTGAAGTGAGGTTTGTCGATACGGCTGCAGACGTAGGTAAACCCAATCACCCACATTGAATGAACGCTCCACTCTATTCTTGTCAGCATGTTGCTTGATGCGGTGCTGAGCTTCAAGTAGATTCTACTGTAACACCTCCTCGACAACACTTTGTGCTGGTGTAGATAATCTACCACAATGGAGTTGGATATGGTAGAACAAGAATGCAAACTAAACTGGGGAGGTTCATAGCCATACAGAGCATGAAATGGTGTAAGCGGGAGACTGGAATGGTATGTGGTATTAAACCACTATTCTCACAAGGAAAGCCAAGATGCCCATTTCACAGGTCTATAACTGCACATACAACGTAAATATGACTCCAAGCAAGCGTTAACACGTTCAGTTTGGTGGCCCATTTGCGATGATATGTCAGACTCGGATGGAGAGAAGTACCGGCAGCTTTAAATAATTCTCTCCAAAAAGAACTTATAAAAACAACATCTCTATCGAAACTATAGTTTCTGGTATACCATGAAGCTTAAGGATAGAATCTAGGAATATTCTAGCCACAGATTTTGCAGTATATGGATGGCTTAGTGCTGCAAAGTGACTATATTTAGTGAAATGATCAACAATAACCAAAATTACCTCTCTACCCTATGACTTTGGCAAACTCGTAATGAAATACATACT